>WSTV01000003.1:194077-373314 GCA_019632285.1 Tulasnella sp. 332 | reverse complement strand
CCGAAGATATTCGGTAGAATATCGTCCCTAGAATTATAGGTTGATGCAAAGATTTTGACGATACGTTGAGCGACATTTGAAGGACAACGTCGCTCAAGGCAATGCTATCCAATATTTCGGGAGCACTTCACAACAAAGCTAGGACGAGTGTTGGCAGTGCGTCAGACCGCTAGATGGTTGCATTAGTCGATCGTCGGCTTAGTGAGACACCACCTTTGACTCGGCGACTATCTGAGAAATCAAGACCATTGCCATTATTCACGAATCATTGATCCCCTGTCTCATTCGAGAAATGAGTGCGCAGTAAGCGGAGGGATGGATAGACTTCGTGAATAAGTGAGTAGAATGTTTACTTATACTTTTCGCATCGACTTGGGGTTCTATCTTGATTACCCTGGTCCTAGACATGGGGAAAGACAGATCCAGAGTTTTGGACTCTCGAGAAACTGGCAAAGGTCGAACAGGAGGCAGGAAGGGCGGTGGCATGGGCGGTCATGACCACCGTGACCGAATTAGCGACCACGAAAGACATGTTAGGTTTGGATCAGATCAGATCAGTCAGATATGAAATTGGGTGAGTGGTCAACGAACAAGGTGCAAGGTGCTCAGCAAGGGACTAGCAAGTGCAATGGTTTCCTTCGGAATTGAACGCTAATGGGTATCGTTGAGCTCCACCGCGATTTCGTGACAGCGTGGCGGGAATCATAATAATCACGGAGAGCTGATTATGGAATATGAACTGCTCTGGATTTGGAATGCAACTAATGGCAACTGCGGATCAGCTGAGTGTTGTCCAAGCATTCCATTGCCTATGTTGCTAAATGGGCTGGAGTCCGGACTTAAGTCTGGCAGCGTGATCTACTCAACAGCTTTGTGCTGCAATTGTTGGGTTCGTCCGGTGGAAGCGGACATCAAAGCTCCAGTTGTCCAGAGCATCGTAGCAGCAGCGAGCGCCCATCCCCGATTATAACGAACAATATTTCAGATTAAGATGTAAGAGTTATATGTCTACACAATCAGGTACATAACCATTGCCGCCCCCTCTAATCTGTCCTTCAGCTTCACCTTCGATGTTTTCTTCGCTGGCTTCTCAACCAGCTTCCCCCCGAGCCTCTCCCAACGTACCGGGCCTCCAGTGATCCAAAAGCTATTGGAACCACGGCATTGGTCCGTACCTACAATGCGGCAGTTAAAGTTGCGGATCTTGACACGAACATCGTAAATGTCTTGTACTTGCCTCTCACATTTTGAGGCCCAATCTCAGCATGTGTTGAAAAAATTGAGTGGTAAAAAAATGGGAGACCTCTACAGCCATAGCAGCGTCATCCCCAGTGTTATGCAGCGCCAATTGCCAACTCAACCTGCCTTTGCCGTCATGTGCCTAGGGCAAGACACTAGACTGTACGCAACAAAAAATGTAGCAATGAGCCACATCACCCCTCCTCCTGTCGTGATTGTTGCGTATGTAACGTGCAACTGCGCCACGCTCAGACCGGCGGTTACTAGCAGTGGTTCGGGCGTAACGCCCATTTCTGACACACGAGACGGCTCAATTTTGCTGGGGCGAACTTCGATCGGAAAGCCTGCTGCGCCCTGGACCCCTGAGGTGCCATTTTCGCCCTTTTCCAACCGCTGCAGCCTCGCATTACCAGCGTCGTGTTCTAATGGTTGCAGTGTCACACCAGCCCCACCCCGTTTCTGTTGCTACTGAGCCTTTTGGCATCGTGGGGTCACACGCCATCGCCACATTTTGTTGCATACAGTAGATGGTTGCTCAGAACGTGCATTCGATGGATGAAATTTGAGCCTACTCGGTATTTTCAAATACGAGGAAAAGACCATCTTGAGTCCAGCATTGTCCTTACATCATTGCATATTGCCGTAGGATTTTGGATCAATATCCCTTCAGTGCCATTATAATGGGCAAAGTGAGACCTCTCAACATTTAGTTATCCAACTGTGTTACACCAGGCTCGGAGGCTTCGCCGCATATATCACAGCTTCGACAGTGCGGATCAGGGGGAGGATATGTATCACTAACCAGTCACCCTGAAAGACTTCAACAGATCACTGGGAGCAGACCTGAAATCCGAGATGGGGATGCCGTGATTCACAACACGCTGATGTCCCTCAAAAGCAAACTAAGACAGGTTGTAGCAGTTCCGGATCTTGAATTTTAAAGGACGAACGGCTTAAGCATACCCAAATTGAGCATGGATGACTTCCTGAGAATGAAAATTGATGTTAGACAGCTGGACGGCCGCATGGAAAGGAAGAGTCGATCGGAGATAAGATTCGTTATTACTATGTACATTTTCAATCTGGATAAAAACTTCCTACTCGCACCTCTTAGAATCGGGGAAGTCCATTATCTCATCAGGACATAGCGATGACAAATAGAAGTCGCGTCGGCATGAGTCATCCTGACCATGCCTTCCATCCTCGTTTATCTTGTCCGACACGGGGAGACCGAAGAGAATCGCCAACACATCATCCAGGGTCAATTGAATACACAGTTGAATGAGACTGGCCGAGATCAAGCTCGAAGGCTGGCCGTCGGCCTGCGGGATACGGAATTCGCAAGGGCCTACAGCAGTGACTTGACTAGAGCTGTGGATGTGAGTTCCTATCGCGCCCCAGATCTTTCCCGTCAGATTGACTTGTTGAAAGCATCTGACTGGTGTAAGCAGACGGCGCAAGCGGTTCTCAAATTACATCCTGGCACGCCGCTGGTGCCACAGAAGGCGTTGAGGGAGAGGGTGGGCATGGCAATTGTTCCACCTGGTGGTGAAAGTCACTAAATCAACGTGATCAAGTATTTTGGAGCCCTCCAAGGCAAAGTTCGGACGAGTCGAGATAACCCGCCAGATGCTGAATTGTTGGATGACCTCGTCAACCGGTCGCTGACCTGGTGGGACGCCACAATTGTTCCTTTGACTGGAGCGGAGTCAATTCCAGGAGCCAGGATTCTTGTCGTCAGCCATGGAGGATTCATTGCAGGTCTCATTCAAGGGATGGGTAGGAAGAAAGAGTATGATATTGGCAAGGCCGGTGGACGTATTCTCAATACCGGAATCACAATCCTCAAATTAGAACCCGGTGGGTACGGAAGTGTGCTTCAGTACTCCAATGTCGATCACCTACAGGAGGTGAAGCGGGATGTGGTGGAGACGAATGTCGACGACGTAGATATCAAAGCATGACGGATGGGTTAGGGTAATTGATCCTGCTGGCTTGTTGCCAGAATGAATGATAGCACGTGTGGTAGGGTCAGGTGTCGATGATTTCGCCCGAGACGGAGACGGTGGCGAATCTTGAGCGTGAGGACTGATTGCGTGCCTTGACCGCATGTTCGTCCTGTCTACTACCTCACGTATCCTCAACACCATCTACGATGAAGAAGAAGGTAAATGAGCAATATATCGAGGTTTCTGGTTTATCAAACTTTGAACCTCGAAATGTCATTCTAGGTGCTTCTCATGGGCCGCTCTGGCAGCGGGAAGACCTCCATGAGATCAATCATCTTGTACGCTGCTTGTGGCGTGAACGCGAATGTGATCCCTTAAAACCTGATTTTATCCAATCCGGTGTCCCAACAGCTCAAACAATGTGACAGCCTCTGGAACCTCTCGCTTCGGTGCTACCATCGACGTGGAACAGAACACCGTTCGCTTCCTCGGCTCCCTCGTCCTCAACTTATGGGACTGCGGTGGACAGGATTCCTTTCTCGACTCATACCTCACGGCACAGAAGGCGACGATTTTCCAACACGTCGGAGTTCTCATCTATGTCTTTGACGTCGAGTCTCGGGAGACGGATAAGGATCTAGGATACTATCGGGTGTTCTTGGAGGCATGCCGAAAGCACAGCCCAGAGGCCGACGTGTTCGTATTGGTGCACAAAATGGACCTGGTTGGAGGCCCGAAAGAAAAAGTAGAAGTTTTGAAGAGGAAGAAGAAGGAGTTGTTGGCGAATAGTGGGGGGAGTCAGATCAAGATATTCGGCACGACCATCTGGGACGAGAGTTTGTACAAGGTGAGCCACTCGCATCGTACTTTTTTCCATCTTTTTTTTAAGTTAAAAGAAACCTTAAATCATTTCATTCCAGGCTTGGTCACGGATTGTTCACGTCCTCATCCCAAACGCACCGATATTGTCGAAGCATTTGACCACCTTCGCCAAGATGTGCTCTGCATACGAAGTTGTCCTCTTTGAACGAACGACCTTTCTGATCATTGCAAGGAGCGGGGAACTCTCTATGTTCGACGCGGACTCCGATGACGAAGAGGAGCGACGTCACGCGCTGACCAACGCCGCCGCCGCCATTGCTGATGGGAGCGAACAGGGGCTTGCGCCAGAGGAGATGGATCCGTATCGTTTCAACAAGATCAGCGAGATCATCAAGACCTTCAAGATCTCATGCACGTGCGTATTTCTTGCTTCCTTAATTGCCTGCGAAGGTGATATGTATATTGGCTCAAAATGGAACGAGAGCTGATGACTTTGGCCCGTTCCTTCTTCTCAATGATAGCAAGCTGCAAGAGCAATTCAACGGTCTTGAGATCCGGTATCCCACTTATACAGCACTGCTGGAGATCCTCACTGCCAACACTTACGTTCTGATCATCGTTGCGGATCCGAACATCCGTGAGTAGAACTTGACATTGTTCTCTTAGTGTCCAACTGATTTGCGAAACATCTTATATAGAGAGCGCCGCCCTTAAGCTCAACGTTCGGCTTGCGAGGGAGAAGTTTGACGAGCTTCAAGCTGGCTCTGTCTACACTTCATCGTAACAACTGCCTTCCTCGGTTTCACCCCTTTTCTATCACATGTGTGGCTTGCTTACTTACCTTCCCTATGTATCGATGCGCCTCTGATCTGGCTTCGACGAGCTTAACGTTCTCCACTAGCTCTGCTCGTGGGTTCCCAGCGTCGGGGTGAGGTGTATTGTGTATTGGATAGATACATATATAGAGGGTATATGAAGATGGAGGCCGAAGGACGATTCAACGCCCAAAAGCCGAAGACGCGGGTATTCGTTACACATTAGGGGACGAAACAGAGGGGACTGAGTACCAGCTCAGCACTGACAGCTTATGACACCCAGACTAGAGGGTCACATGCAAATGGTGTGGGTCAGCGGTAATTCAACGACACCGGACAGAGAACAGGTCTACTCACAAGCGAGAGCGATAATGATGTACAAGGACATTAACCTAGATATCACAGCATGTTGTTTAGCATACATAGTCTCACTCCTGAACCGAAGCCTTCTTTTGATGGGTTGCGACTTACATCATTCCTTCCATGTAGTTTGACTTCCCGTCCTGGATGAGAAGGTTGACAAGGAGGACGCTGACGAAGAGTACGACGGTCTGATGAAAAACACGAGATTGGTTGAGTTCTGGCCAAATAGATGAAATCAATGCACTCGTACCTCAAAGTCGGCAAAGTAGAGCGTGAGCGGTTGGCCGATGCTGTATCGAGACGAAACGTAATGGGTTAACTGTGTAACAACAGGGTTGCTGCCTGGGCAGCCCAAAGAGGGGAGGTACTCACGCCCAGCCGATGAGGATCAGTGTGGGGATGACGAAGACGGCGATTTGCTATAGGGAAATAGTGTGACCGGCAGAGGGACAGGGTTGAATGGTGTATAATTTAGAGGAAAGGGAGGAGGCACACTGACGATGGAGCTTCCCACAGCGATACCGATTGTTAACTCCATTTTCCCCTTCAGGGCCATCCAAACAGAACTATGAGTTTTGTAAACCAATCCTTTAGCGATCAATTCCATCACGGGGGGAAGAGAAACAAACTCACGTCACATGCTCCGCAGCGTTCGATACCAAGGGCAAGAGGATCACGCCGATGAACGCTTTCGGGATGGAATACTTGTTCGCCGTCTCCTCGATCGACGAGACCAAGAAATCCGCACAGAATGAGGTGATCAAAGTGACGCCGAGCAAAGCGAATGTGGCAGCGACCATGCTCATGCCGGGGATCTCCTCCTCGGTGTCATTCTCATCTTTGAAGAGATCGGCGTGCGATTTGAGCTATTTGGAAAACAGCACAAAAAGGCCGGGAAGTTAAGTGTCAAGCAGTTATTGGAGACCCCAACGGCGTGGCATGGGGGTAGGAGGAACGAACCTGGAAGAAGAGATAGCTGAAGTAAATCAACAGCAACAGGATGGCCGTTCCGTGAGAGATGAGAAGTAGGCCACGCTGGGAAGCGTTGTCAGGCAGAGGTGGGGAGGTGTCTGAGCACACGTTCGCACAATGCGTTAGGTTGCTGACCGAAGCGAGTCGAGATGACATAGATAGGCGGCAAACCTTTGAGGAGTGAGGCGAGCACATCGGTGGGCAAGACCGCTCCCGTCTTCGGGTTGAATGGCTCTTGTCCTGCTGCTTTGGCAGTGTGGTATGCGGCCGGGATGACCAGAGCTGTGGATTACAACGAAAAATGGAGAAGAAAGTTGTCAGATGCCTTAGCTGCATGCAAACGACTTGTCCGTAGCTACGCACTCAGACAGGCCAGCGTCATGAGCTACGAGGGATAATTGTTCAATTCAGCGTCCAGGAAACTGTTTGGAAGTAAAATAACGGGCGTCTCGAGACACCTACCGAGCTCGATCTGGAAGGTCACCAAAACAGGAAGTCAGCCGATGTCACCGGACATTGAAGGATCGATTATTCTCCTTACGTTTGTGCAGCTGTTTGCTGGAAATGGCTCTCCTGGTACCTTAGTCCTCCTAGAGGCGCAAGGTAACACATGTGTCTCAGCTTCCACATGCAATGTATTCGCAACTGAGATAAGCCCGGCAAGCCACAGTAACATACCAGCAAAGAAGGACATGCCCAGGACGAGCAGGAGGTTGGACAAGATAGAGCCCAGCATCTAATGTCGCCATAAATATGACCACGTGCAACAATGTAAGTTGTGTGAGATTATGAGTTATTTACGCCGTGCCGCGCGCCAAGACTATTTGGGTTTTGGCCACTCACAGACGTTTGCACTATCCGCAGTTCGCCTGGTAAGGGGCCCGGGCGTGAAACAAAGAAGGCGGTCAGGAGGGGCCGGTGATCGATACCCGACGTGTGTGTTTCATGCGATGCGCACCTTGAATGAGGGCGGCGATGCCGACGATGACCTCGACCGCGTTGCCAAAGCTGGCATTGAGAAGGCCACCCAGTGTCTGCCCGAGCTTCATTGAGAGCTGTTCGGTAGATTCTCCAAGTAACTGCCAGGCGTGTCCCTCGTCGTCAGCATGGTCATCAGCAATGGGACAAAAGACTAACCTTGGCCAGAGGAATAATGGCAAAGAAGCTGAACAGAAAGACAAGCCCAGCATCCCAGTTTAGATGGTGTGCTGCGAAGCTGAAAGGGATGCAGACTAGGAGGATGTTCATCCAAGAATCGAGGAGGAGGAACTTGTACGAGTCCAGCCACCCCGGCTCATCTCTCGCCAAGATGAAGTTTTTGAACTTTGAGCCAGTGGGTGGGCCATTGGGATGGCCGTCAATCAAAGGACTGTATTCAGTTGCTGGCATGTCAAGTTCCTTGATGTTAGCGACTGGAGTTGGGGAGCGGAGGGGGAGGTACATGAACGGGATAAGAGAAGCAACGTACGAGGCATGGGAAGTTATAGCTATACTATCAGTCAGCTCTGGGAGTGGTTCGGTGCAAGGCCTGATGGTTGGGTAAGCGATCAGGTTGAATCGCGGCGGGGACTGTGGAGAGGTGTTTAAACCAAGTCTCAGTTGAAATCTCACTATTTCATCATGGCGGAGACGCCAAGCCCGTGCTCCCATCGGGGCATCACGGGGAGCTCGTCCTGGCGGTGTCCTACTCTATGGCCACCTGCCCAAGACAGCCGATGCCTCCGAAGATCCTTTGACTTCTCACAAAGGGCCTTTCATCAAGGAGGGACGTGCCGCATGTTTATATGAATTTATCCTCGGACTTCTTCGAGGCCGCGATAAGGATATCGATGATCAAGTTCTCTAGCATGGTCTGTGCCTGTGGCTGCAGATGAGGTGACCAGCGAGCCAAGCGTGTCTCGTGCGTCGCATGCTCTAAAAGTCCCGAGTGGCTTGAGATTATTTTGTTTTCACAGGCGCCCCCCTCGCTGCCCGTCACCCAAACATTCTATTTCGTTCTGATGCTCATCATTCGAGGAGCACCAAGAGAAGAGAGATTCGGACGTCACCGAAGTCCGAAGCGGCGTGTGGGGGTGAGGCACTACACGTGTTGTCAAACAAGTGGTAGAGACGGAAGGCTGATCACCGGCCAGTCACACATCCACCACTCCCTCTCTCCCTCTTCCCCTTCACCCGCCGATGTCAACCACTCTCTCGACCTATACCCCTTTCGTACCTTCGGCTTCTTTAGCAAACGCTCCCGAGGATGTCCTCGTCCAGATCTGCGCCTTAATTTCTATACTCGACATCCTCGCGCTCAGGCTGGTGAGAGAAATCTAAAAACCTTACGGATTCATTTTCACCGTTTTTTTTACGTTATTACTTCCCGCTACCTTCCCAACCCCGGGCCCCAACTTTTGAGCAGTGCTCGCGACGATTATATCATATCACACGATCTCGCATCATATGGCTCCAAGCGCTGCAGAGGCTCTATGCGCGTCGCTTCCTCCCGCCGCCGATCAAAACATCGCAAATATCTACACCTCAGCTGGAGCATCGCGCGACGCGCTCCTGGAGATTCCTACACGCACTCGCCGACATATCCTCTGCTCAGTATAATCAGGTATCCTTTCAGGTCCTCGATGAGGACGACGAGCGAACGGTGCGCCAGGGTCAAGAGGACCATCACGACACGCGAGGCATCGTCGCCGTTTACATCACACCCGGAGGACGATGGCTATCCATCATGCTCAATTGTAAGCTTGGGAAGGGGATTAGGACCGCGGTGGCTTTGCTCGTGATATGGGATTTGTGGAACGGTGTACGCGTTCTGAAACGCCCTTTCGTCCGACCCGTCCATTTTGCCAGCATCCGCATCGACGACAAGGCCGCTGGGCTTGAACTCATCGTTGGCTTTGAGAAGTTCCGGAACGAGTGAGTTGACATAGTCTCCTCTCGACTCCTGAGCGGCGACGCTGACGTGTCGGTTGCGCCAAAAAAGGGACCCGTATTTCTCCGCAATGTTCGTCCCGCTACCCGACGACAAGACGGTGGTGGGGGGCGGCGAGCAGTTGATCGTCGAGCGTCTCGGTGGTATCAAGGTGGCGAGGAGTCCTCGCGCGTGTTCCGTTCATGGAGACCTACTCGCATTCGCGGATCGCATTGGAAACATGTGCTTTTGGAATTGGAGGGAACAGTCGTCCGCCAGGATATTCGTCGTAGGCTGGCCACCAGCTAAAGGTGTAAGTCAAAAAAAGGATATACGGACTGTCTCCCAGTTCGTGAAACAAGCCCTACTAAAGAGGATGAGGAATTTGCCCCCCTTTTTCAACTCAGAAAATCATGCTGCTCGCGCCACACCTCCTCGCCGTCTTCAACCCAGCTTCCTCCTCCTTCGCTGTCTTCATGGTCCCTCCACTCAGATCCATCAACCCATCCGCCTCTCCGGAACCCATTACCGACGACATATCACCCGCACCAGCGCACGATCAGAACACACCCCAACCAGCGCCACAACCGCTCCCTCAACTTCCCCAAACCCAAACCGTCAACATCCCCGGACACGAGATGCCTCAGCACGGCCCTCAATACCCTCTCGCGCGCTTCCGCCTCCCATCTCGGGGGCTCAACATCACCCTCCCTTCAAGCGTCCGCGCCTCCGCCTACCTCGCGCGAAACTCCTCTTTCCCTGAGCCTTTCCTAGCCTACTTCATTCTGATCCAGCCCGAGAGCCCGTCCGTCCTCCACCTCGGCATCGTCCCTGAACTTGATGCCCAGATGGAGGAAGGCGGTCCCCGAGCGAGCTCCATCGCGTCGGATCTGTCGGATGGCGAGGTCGATCTGGCCAGCAACGTCGCGGACGACGGGAACGAGACCCAAGCCGGGCCGTCGACCCTGCAGCAGCAGCATCAACCACAAAGCGCGATGCTAGTGTCACCGCCACTTCCTCCTGCACCCGCACCTCACACCGTGAACCTCCCTCACAACGACTCTCCAGATCTCGTCGCCGCTCCCGCACCTCCTGCGGTCCCCGCTGACGGTGCGCTGCTGCCCGAGATGATCGAACCGTCCTGGCTTCGTACGCTACGATGTACCGACTCGACTACGTCAGACACCTTCTCCTCAAAGGGTAGGATCTTGCACGTCGGGCCTGTGGATCACTCGATCGCTATCATACGCACAGACGATCGGTTGGGCAGAGTGGAGATCTTCACGTCGGCGGCGATGTACGCCAAGACGGAGTCCCCAGCAGCTTCACCGCCTCGACCTCGCGAGGAGCCATATTTTGCCCCTAATGGGATTAGGGTGGCTGAAGGTGGGAACGGGAACGGCAGCGGAAGTGGGAGTGGGAGGATGAGGCATTTCGCGGCGGCGTTGCCCAATTTTGGATTGCTATTGCCACAGCCGCCGGCGCTTCTAACACCCTCAACGACGCCGTGGATATCTGGATCGGCAGCTAGCCATCCCATGCCTTCTTACTTCTCCGCGCACCCCTATGGAGGCTCCCTCTCTTCGTTCGTGCTACCGCCAATTATCCAACATCCAGACGCGGCATTGGCTCCCAACGCCAACCCTCACGTCGTCGGTGGAGGAGCCTCATCAACGCTGGACGAACTGTCGTTTGAGCACCCTTCGAATCCTCCCCCGCCGCCGCTACCATCATACTCTCTTTCAGAACACGTTAACGACCCAGCATTTTACGCCACGACCCCTGCATATCCAAATATCGGTTCGACTTTACCCAACGGCCTGAGAAGGACCTCCCTTCCTGCTCGGTCCTCGATCACTAATGGCATGTCCGCTTTACGACTCTTACCTCCTTATCAACGATCATCGACGCCGTCCTCATCGTCCGCTTCAGCTTCAGCATCTGCTTCCGCATCATCATCACGATCAAACGCACCCGCTTCTTCATCTCGTCCCATATATTCCGCACCACTTCCACCTCCACCGCCGCCGCCGCCACCACCACCATCAACGAGCAAAACCCACACCAGTTACGCCCATATCAACTCATCGCCAAGAGAGGCTGAGGATCTTCACCGATCACCAGGGAGCAGCGCCAGTAACAGCACCAGCCCGCCGCACGCAAGACTGGGCTCTTCGATTGAAGGGGACTATCAGTATCTTGGATATCGGACGAGTAGGGAAATCCATGCAGCCACCGTAGACGACGTCAGTGGGAAGATCTGTATAGTGGAGGCGTCCAAGGACGGGTACGAGGTCGTCGTGCTGGATTATGGATGGGACTTCTGGAAAGTTGACGTCAACGATGAGGCGTAAAAAGATGGTTGCATTTCCCTCTTCCTTTCTCTTCGTGGTCAAAAGGTTTTTTTTTATCCCTCTTTTTTTTTTCTCCCCCTCTCTGCTTCATTTGGATTCCGGGCTCTCGTTTGCCAGTTTGATATGTTTTGGCCTTTTTGAAAGCTTCTTGATCGCAATTTGTGGAAGATTGACAAACGGTTTTGAATGAAAGCAAGATCGCCAATTGTACCCGAGGATCATCTCTATTGCGTGCGTCTCATAGAGTCCTCTCGATTTCTAACAACTTCTTTCAACATGGAAGGTATTCGACATTGGCTACCTAAACCCCTCTTATCGACTCATGACTTGGTGAGCGCCCTGATCTCTGTGGTCAGGACCTTCATGCGATCCTCGCTGAACCTACTAGCGACACCATCCAGAATTCCCGGGAAAGTGGATTCTGCAATCTTTCCGGTCGACAGCTGCACCAGAGATCATTTAGTCGACCATCACGGGGAGCAGCTGAGAGTTACGACCACGTACCGTGTTCCCGAACGCCACCAGTGCTCGATACATGGTCTCCGAGTCTGACGTCTCTTCCCGCAGCACCTACTCACACAGATACGGCGATGTATGTGAGATGACCTCAAGTTATGGACTCGCTAACGGTGTGAAAACTCACTCGCAAAGTGAGCTCGAGGTGAGCTTGCCCAGCCTCCGCAATCACTTCCTGCGTCAGTACTACACACGAAAAGCTAATAAATTTCCGTCAGATACTAGGTTGAGGCGCAGGATTCCACGACGCGGCACTCACTTGAACAAGAGCGTGGCCAAAGCCACGCGTTGACTCTTGTTCAGCTTCTCGTACGATACTTTCTTCATCTCGGGGAACAGCTGTAAGACATCCATAGTCAGCCTCATTGAGCTCGGGTTACATATACGATCCACTCACGCGGCTCGTCCACTGCCCGTTACCGGAAGCCGCACCATTCGGACTGACGTGGAAGCAATTGGCCAATGCCCGCAACACAAGGAGAGCATTGGTGTCTCTTGATTTGCCGGAAGCAGCAGCCGCTTGCTCGTTCCACTTAGCCACTGCGAGCAGGTCATCGAGCATCTGGATCTTGGAGTTGGGCGGAGCGCCAGTAGGGTCTGGGCAGTAAATGTTGACAAGGCGTAGGACGTCGATCACTGGGGTTTTGTATGATAGATATTGGTCAACAATAGGCTGAAACGAGCTTCGAACAAAACGCACAAGGGAACTGAGTTGATTCGGGCCAACGAGAGAGTATCTGCAAGACTTGATCTATGTCGCTCCATTGCAGTGCAGGGGTGCTGGCCCCGGACGATGCGGATTGGAGGAATGTGAATATACGCTCGAAACTCTGGAGCTCCAGCTTGGATATCGCCACCACTGAAAGCGTCTTTGCAAAGATATCTCAGGTCGCATGGCAAGATTGAGGGATCGGAACGTAGAAATACTTACCAGGTCGCTCTTAATGTCCTCATTCAGCTGCAGGAGTTTCGTTCGCATCGCTGGTACGTTACTTTGACGGAAAGGAAGCGTCATTTTCTGTTGGATGTGGTGGATGTAGCTAAGGCACGGTCAGTCAATGAGGTCATCACGGTCACTCACGACGGGGAGGATCTTCCCTGTAGCTGGTACAGCGTGAGGAGGCTGAGATGATCCGGGCGGAGCATAGCGAGAAGCGCCAGTGAAAGGATCGCTGAAGGAACCAGCGGCTGCGGCTGGCGCCGCTGATCCACCACTGGATGGTGATTGGTATCTAGAAGCGCCTGCGGACGGTATATGTATCAGGAATAAGTTCTAGAATCAATTAAAGTGATGCACCCGCCAGTGTAAGGATCTTGATAGGTCGTTGGGGGGCCTGCCGTTGGAACGGAGCTGGCAGAACTCTGATATCGACTTGTACCTGTCCAATGGAGGGTCAGATATCCAGGGTCATAAGAATGATCGGATGGGAACTTGCCTGTAAACGGATCCACGAACTCGTTGCTAGCAGGGTCAACTCTCACCCCAGCTGTTTGCTGCTCAATGAAATGAGCTATCTGGTCAAGGTAGGCGGGCGGAAGGTCATTGTCGCTGAGGAACCTCTGCGCTGCAGTGTAAGGATTCTCTACAAGCGGGGTGTATGAGATACGGTTCAAAGAAGATGGGGTTGTCTCACCGTTGGCGTTGTAGGGGAGCTGTAGCTTCGGGGCACCCTCCTGTACATCGACCTCAAATACGTAGTCCCACTCTTTCCCTTTGTACAACTTCTTCTCTCCAGATCCGGTGGTTGTAGTTCCTGTCACTTCCCCTACCCTCATCCATGCTCCTCCAGCCCAGGTGTAGGCGTCCACAGTGCCTGTGGCAGTCTTAATCAGCTTATTCTCTCCTTCTTTATTTCCTGGCGTGTTCAAAGCGTCTCCTCCTGGAAGGTTGGAGTGGTCAACGGTGCCTTCCGTTTGGCTAAGGGGAACATTTAGCAAGGGGACCCAGTACTTCGAGCCATCAAGACTTACGACGGTACCGCATGATGGGCCAAATTTTCTTCATATGCCTAGTCTTTTAATCAGCCTTTGCACCCGTAAAAATACACATTTATTCGACATGCCTTCAGGTCACCCTCTGAGGCCCATCGATCCGCCGACTCGCTGAACACGCGAACGCGCTTGTCACTGGCACCACTGACAATGTCGCCGTTCTGCATACAAGAAACTGTCCAGACAGAGATCGCGGGGTGCACGATGGTCTGCAGACATTCTCCATCTCTCCAAACCCTTACGCTTCTGTCTTCCCCGCTGGAGACAATGTCCCCGGATGGAAGCGCCGTCAATGAGTATACGAATGATGTGTGCCCGCTCAATGTGTGCATTATGTCTCCCTTGATAGTCCACATTATTATGTCGCCATCATTAGAACAAGAGGCAAAGCCAAGGTCCGGAATGAGCGCAAGGTCTCGCACAGCGTCTGTATGACCAGAGAATGTGCGCAAGGCTTTGTTCTCCTTCCAGGACTTGATAGTTTTGTCCGCCGATGCGGTTAGATACTCTTCGTCGTTGATGGCAAGAACAGCCAGCACCGATCCCGAGTGACCCTTGAGCTCGTGTGTTGACTGGAAGGACTTCCAAACGCGAGCAGTTCTGTAAGGGAGGCACTCAAAATTGTCAGCAATGTCATTGTGCTCGGTGCCTAAGATTACTCAACTGATCCCAAGAACCAGACAAGATGACACCGCCGGCGGTCGTATCAAGAGAGCAGACGTTATCCGAGTGCCCGAGGAGTGTATACACCGGATCCTGGGACGACGATCCAATGGCATACACGTTGATTATGGCATCTTGGGATCCTGTCACGGCGTAGCCTTTCAAGATTGGCAGTTAGAATTCCGAATTCTGATCTGGTAAGAGTACGATATACCTTCTGGCGCTTCCTTTGTGGGACGAAGATATGCGATAGCGTTGACAAATCGCGGGCTGACCATGAAAGTTGAAGATATCACAAAAGGTGACTGCTCGTCTGGGCGTGTCCACACAATCGCAGTTGTATCTCTGGATGCCGACAGTAGAAGTCTGGGCGTAGGGGAAACGACCGATCGGACCTGTAATGCACTAGCGAGTCAGCGGTCCAAGTTAGACAGTCAAATGATCGGCCGCGTCATCTCACATCAGAAGAGTGCGCTTGAAGCGTTGATGATAGCTTATAAACCATATTTGGAGTAGCAGTTGAGTGGACGGGGGGGAGGGGGTTATAGCTAAACTATCGTCGTGAAAGATGGTCGTGGTAAAGTAGGAGCGGTGCAACACGAATGCGTGTCTCGAGGTCGAGACCCATTAAAATAGGTTCTAGAACTGCCTGGGCGCCCACAATAGCGCATGGCACGGGGGAATGCGATACAGAGTTGAATATGCTCGTTTAATTCTGAATCTCAAAGTGGCGACCTTGGCTATTGAACCGTTGTGCTGTCTCTCAATCTGCAAGGATCGACTGAGATATGATAGGAGTTCAAACTAGCGCTCAACGAGGGACCTGGATAGAGGGAGCAATATCAACACAAGCTTGGGGCAACGTGCGAGACCTGAGCAGCTAAAGTTCATTCAGCTGTGCCTCTAGACTAATCTAATCGGCAGCTCGCGTCGCATAACCAAACAAAGTCTCGCAGAAGTGATGGCCCTCACTCGTCTAGGGAGAGGCTATAATATAAACCTTGGTGCGACAGTTTATGGTTTCCCCGGTCCCCTCTCGGCCATTCAACCAAGTATATAAAGTCAATTACGACCTCAGAGTCGACCGATTACTCCCAGCACCAGTAAGCTGGTTTCTAGAGTCCAGCTTCCTTCATATCGGATCTCGCTCTGTTTTCAACCCTTGAGGTTGACCTGGCCAGTCATCAAGGCAGGTGTGAGTGTATCTGTCCAACGCGATGGCTATTTCGCCACTGCGAGAGAGTGGTTTGAAGTGAGGTTAGGCAGGAGAGGCGTGAAGTGGCATTGAAGATGCCTGCTGAGTTTTTGCGTCACAAGGAGCCTGATGCAATTTCACTCCACAGAAGATGGATCCACATGGACATATATCGAAGGGTAGCGCAAAATTCAAATTCTTGTCTGTGGTAGCGAAGGTAATAAATGGGCGGAGCTCCGGAGGAGCTAAAGATGGGCTCACTTACTTAGCTTTTCAAGGTCAGGCCCTCTTCTTGAGAGACCGAATCAAGCTGCTAGTATCTGACATAGATTCAACTATGAATGTATCTTTATGCAAGATCTGAAGAGATTGAGGCTGGCGGTTCAGGCAAGACTTTCCATGATTTGGGCGAGACAGTACAGCAGAAAATCTGGGAGAATATATCGTTAACATTTCGATGCTCCACGCTAACCAGGCACAGATCTTGTTTCAGCTGGCATGCAGATGGTACATAAGGAAGACGAGGAGTCGAAGGCATGTGCTAATATCAAAGCAGGGTTGGAAGCCTGAGTATGGCTTCAGGCAATTTATCTGGCTACAGCACATAGGAAGAGCATAGAGCAAGGCACAAAATGCACAGCAAGAGGTGGCAGCAGGTAGATTCTAGAGTAGATCACGAGTGACATCTGTCCTTTCCAGCCATGATGATAGGGAAATGGTTGCCTGTGGCCATACGGCGTCAACGAGGCCTATAAATAGTGACGAAATCTCCTATATCTATCCAGGCGTGTATGAGTGAGATGAATCTACCAGTCCGATCGGCATTGAAAGTGCATCGATGCTGGGTTGGTGCGGTAGTCGGTGACGGCAACCGAGCACGGGTTCTTCCAAATCCACCTGGCTCTCATCCAAGCCGCTGACACTGAGGTAAGTGGATCTAGACAGCCAGCAAGCAGAATGCTCATTGAGCCTTTCGGATCATAGCATCGCACGTTCTTTTGGTTCATCAAAGCTCAGGCCCGAAAATAAAGCGGCAAGCGAAAGAAGTGACGGACCAGTCCAAGTGAGAATCAGGTTGACGACGAGGTGGCTGGAATCCGTGCTTCAGCAGGTTCCTTCGCCCAAAACAAAAGGCGATATCCGTAACGTATAAGGTGAGTAACACTCTCCTTGCATCACGACGTGATCAATGGCCTGAACTCTACTTGTGTTCTTCGGCGAAAGTGGTGGGCTGTACCGGTCCTATCTGCCCTTCCGGCCCATGGCGTCGTACTCCGCATCCGCAACGTTACCTTCGTGTCTACTGGAGCCATTCCCGCCACCTTTGGGAGCACCTGTTGCCTTTGAAGGAACGGACCTCTCGCTGGCCACCGAGGTCTTGCCCCCTCCCCCTCCATTGTTCTCCAGCAACGGCAAACGACCAGGAGACTATACTCGGAAGCGCGCCATCCCTAGCTTCTTGCCATCTACGGATCCTGCCTCGACTTATAACTCTGGCACGGGTGTCAAAGGCGCCGAGTACACTGCCACAGATGACGAGGGGAGCGACCGTGGAGGGAAGAGGAAACGCCAGCGCACTGAGAAGGCTGAGGCCAGGTATGTTGGAAGCCTTAGCGATCGCTTTTCCTCGTGTGCCCATCACGCTTTCTGTGCTGCTCGCCCTTCCAAATTTTATTGGTTGATTTGATTGCTGACTGATCTTCACATTGACTTAGTTTGCCAAAACAAGCCACGAGCCGCCACCAGTCTCCTCGCGGTCCTGTACAACCAGAGCTCCCTATTGATGTATCTAAATTGGACGCCTCTGCTGATGTAGAGGTTGACCGCATTTCGTCAGCATCGATTCCGCCGGAGCCCACAGGAGACGTGCCACTTCCCGCTATCCCACCTCATGTCAGCAGTTTGAGAGCGCGTCGATCTTCTAGCTTGCTTGCTGCGTCTCGATTGAGCCAGTTGGACTGGAGCATCAGTGGAAATGGTAAACGAAATGATGCCGACGTCGCTTCACCTACATCCTTTGTTGATGGCCAGATGTCGGCGGAAGTCAGAGATGGGTCGCAAAGTAGCAAGGAAGGATCGAAGGGAAAGGGGAAAGATAAGGTCGATGAGCAAGTAAGCACCTCACGCGCTCCAGGAAAACATACCACCTGCCTACTCCTTTTCTCTTCGCCAGAGCAACTTGACAGATTGCAGCACATGTTCGATGTCTCTGCTATACTCTTCTACCGCGTCTGTGTGCTGCGATGGTTGTCCCCGGTCTTTCCATTTGTGCTGCTTGGACCCCCCACTCGATGATAAAGATGCGTTGAAAGGGCAATGGTTCTGTGTCAAATGTACAGCTGCAAAAAATGGCCGCCCAGAGTATCCCGTGAGTTTTGGTCGAATATACGTGGCCCATGATGCGTGCTGAGAATTTCTCAGATCACAACTTCTCGTGCAGCAGGTCCGTTTGCCGAACTTATCAATAAAACAGCTACAGACTTTCCATCGGTTTTTCTACTACCTGAAGATGTCCGAGGCTATTTCCGCGATAGTAAGTTAACACTGTAATCAATATAGAATCTGAGGTCTCTAAGCCTGCCTTCATAGTCGGAACAACTACCGAAGGTACCTACGTTGACACTAGCGATCTCAGAGGTGCGAAAAGCAGGTGAGTCAGCGATGTGACCTTAAAGATTTCTTACTGAGGCACTTCGACCCACAGTCGGCCGGGTGTTCTGGAGGAGCGTGACCCTTATCGATTGAGGGATCGGCAAGGCCTGATCACTTTGTGCTTCAAATGTGGTACATCTGCCGCATCATATGAAACTGAGGACGATCCTCTACAAGTAGCAGCTCAGACGGCTAGAAACGGCAGAGATAGCGTGCCGACGGCTGCTCCTCCAGCCACACGCGTTCGCGCAAACAGCTCGATAAAGTATCATTCCGACAGAGGCGCATCGCCAGAGCGTTCAAATAGGAGTGGTCACTCAGGTCAACCATCAGAACCTGACGAAGAACAAACAGTCCTTATGCACCCGGGGCCGTGGAGGTCGCCGTCGATCCAAATCAAGGAGGAGCCGCTCCCTTCTCAATTAGGACCGCCCCAACCTCCACCCATGCTACGAAGGTCGAGTCGACGAAGCGCGGCCGCACCTGATTCCACCCCGGTTACAACCAAAGCAGAAGTCGCTGCGGAACCGCCCCCAGTAACGAGAGCGGTCGAGGCTTCAGACTTTGGGCAACCAGTTGGTCTTGGTATCAAACTTCCAGTCGGAGTTACGACAAGTGGCCTAAAGGCCATGATTGCGTGCGATTACTGCCCGCTCTCATGGCATCTGGACTGTCTGGATCCTCCCATGGTCACTCTCCCTCCCAACCACAGGAAGTGGATGTGTCCAAACCATGCGGATCACGTCATCGTGAGTTTTGATCAATAATATGTATTCACCACACAGCGCTCACCTGAAATATTTCGCCATTGTTCAGCCCAAACGCCGTACCCCCCGTCACATCAAAACAGTTACAGTAACCTCTACAACCCCAGTGGCAACTATCCGAAAAACGTACGGCAATATTGAGGTCATCCCCATCCCGATAGCTCCCCGCCCGAGCATACCATCTATAGCGCCAAAGCCAGAGGGTCTCCCCTTAGCACCCAGGGTGGAACGAGCCACTCCTGATACGCATGCAAAGAAGAGAAAGCGAACCAGTCTTGACTCTGCGAGCCATGGTGTTGAGGACTTTACGATCAATGGAGTGAAATATCGTCTGCCCGAGAAGATGATTCGGCTGAACTTCTGGAACTTTCGGCAATCAACAGGGAAAACTTTGTAAGTCTCAGGTTCACCCCTGTCATGAAGTAAGGACTGACGATGATCGAGCAGGTCCGTCGCACCTCGTGCTTTGAAAGATCGGGCCACCATCATACGCGAGCGCGCACGGCGCACGTTGTCCTCAACTTCCTCTTTGTCATCACTCAGCGAGTCATCAGACCCTGGCTCCGATTCCGAAGAGAAAAGCAGGACGGCAACCGCAAGCGAGCATCCACAGCTGTCGGATCCGAATTCACAACTCGCTGCTGAAGTAAGTCCTTGGAACGTCATCCCATTTGCCTTTGAAACTGATATCAGTCATAGGCGTTGGTCTCAATGAATGCTTCTCGCCCAGTGCCCTCTAATACTGGCTTGGAAAGCGTCCTTCCACAGCGTCATACTATCTCCGAACCATTGGAGGAGCTCATCACAACTGCATTACCAACTAAGGTAGATTCAATGCATGGCGTTGTGCGATTGATTTGTTGCTGACACCCAGAGTTCCAGATTCCACCTTCTCCATCTGGCCCCAAAGTTGTGATTGCTGCTTCTAAAAAGCCGGTATCTTCCTCTTATAAGATTCGGATACCAGCATTGGCTGCGCGACATGCACCAGCAGCCTTTCCTGTCACGAACTCTATGATCAAGAGCGCCTCGAAGACAGCAATCGTAATCAGTGCGGATCGCCAGCAAAAACTGAGCTCTGAGATTTCAGTCTCGTCTGGCTCCACAGGATCTCATCTATTACCCAACTCTACCAGCGAGCTTGATGACATATCTAAAAGGCAACAAAATGGAACCGTCCCGACCAATGTCCAGGGACCAACATCATCGACGATGCTCGGTGTGACCTCAGAGGAGCTTGAGCAACTGCGGGCGATTCGGGAGTTGATGGCAGTGAAGGGGAAGCAAGCATTACTGGACTTTCTCAAGTCATGAGCATTATATCTATGGTTCTGGTCTTAATCTTGTCGTGTTGATCATTCCGTTCTCCCTATCACTTGTCCCCAATCACGTGCATTATGTTCGTATTTGTAGACGTGTGATAGCATTTCTTTGCATGTCAATGCTACTATTCTCCGTTCGCGTCATTGGCCCATCTGCTCCGGCAAATGCCATAACTAGGAAGGCCTTTTACTCTGTATCATCGACCCGTCTGTATCGCTTTCACGTAGGGGCCAGCTTCGCTGGAAAGCCAGTTGAGAGACGCGATAAGGGTATTGCAGAGATCAAGTTTCCGCCCACCAGTGATATTGCCACATGGAAGAAACGACAACTGAACGTACCCGGGAAAGCTTTGCCTTCCAGAGACCCAGGACAAGACATGTTTTTCGTACAGGAGATGGCACACCAAACGGTGAGCGGTCCAAAAAACTTATTCCTCGTACTCGACCCTGTACCAACACGAACAAAGCTGATTTCGCTTTGATTAGGGGATGGCTGTTGGTATAGCCGATGGTGTGGGTGGATGGAGTGACTCTGGTATCAATCCAGCCTTGTTCTCGAGTGCGCTCATGTATTACGGCGCACGACTAAGCGAGCATGCTGTCGCTGGAGAGCCAGATTTCGTGGAGTCCGAGTCCGGGCCTCTGGGCTCTAAGGAGCTTACTCCGAAAGACTGCCTACGATCTGCTTTTAAGAGAGTCGAAGCTGATAGACTGATCGAAGCAGGTTGGCTACTTTGTTATTTCATTGGATCAAAACCCGTCCCTGACTGAGTTGTAGGTTCCAGCACGGCCCTCATTATGACACTAAATGCTCAGTCAGGCCTGATGCGCAGCGTGAAGTGAGAGCGGCGGGAACCTCGCTGAGGCCGCACTGACGCCGACTTCTCAGTTTAGGTGATTCGGGCTTCATGCTCATACGGAACGGCGTAGCGTCCCACATACAGGTATGAAGAGAGAAGGACACAGTCGTGGGGCATCTGATCCAACATCTGCACTCGCCCAGCCGCCCCAGACGCATTACTTCAATTGTCCGAGTGAGAGTTTCTGATCTGAAACATCTACTCTAACGTGTACCGACTCTTCTCTCGGACAGAGCAGCTCTCGAAGATCCCGGGACCCATGCGGCAGCAAGGGATGCTTGAGGATACTCCGGACGCCGCGGATTCCTGGTCAACAACTCTGAGACATGGTGATTTTCTAATTCTCTATGTAAGCTTTCTGCTGCATCCTGTTGGGGCTCCCGGAAACTGTTGACATATAATCCGGCATAGACAGATGGTATCAGCGACAACGTCTTTCCTGAGGAGCTCCTCACAATCGCCAAACTAGCTCTTCGACAGGAAGGCACCGAGCTGCAACAAGCACAGTTAATGGCCGACTCCGTGGTTAACTATGCACAGCAATGCATGTACAATATTGATAGAGTGTCGCCATTTGAACGTGAGCTTCTCGAGCACTCCCTTAATACATTAAATACTGACATATGCGACCTTCTCCAGGTGAAGCTGCCCAACACCGTAAGAGATGGGCTGGTGGGAAGGAAGATGACGCCACAGTAGTTGTTGTTTGCGTCTCAGAGGAAGTGGATAGCCTGGAAAGAGCCGTACCACTCGTGTAGAAGGAAGTGCTTGCACTGAAGTTTTGATTATCTATACAACCTATAGTATACATTCTGCTGCTAATCAGATACCACGCTCGATAAAGCTCTCGATGATTCCTTCGCATGTCAATGGATACTCCTTCAGTTGGACGTCCTTGGAGTCTCCCTCGCCCATAACTACGGTATTCGGCTGAAGGAATATCTTGCGAGGCTAGACAGACGAAGCCTGAATGCGTATTGCGGAAGCCGTGAGTGTAAGAATTTACCTGCTTCTTCCTCAATACCAAATCACGTAGTTCGCCTTCCCAGCCTTCCTTTGGGTTCGTCAACTCGGTATAGAAGGTCGTTGCGCCTTCACCGTCTGCAGTGCTCTTGCGAACCTGAAGGTCGATTAGGAGCTTTCCGACCACCTCTCGTCCGCGCTTGAGGACCGTTTCGCGATCAACCTGAGATCGTAAGCCATGAGGGTAGCATCAGGTCAATATATCATAGAATATGGGTACTTGCGGCGCACCCGAATGTAAGCATTCTCGAGCAGCCCATCCTTTGCACGGATTTCCGTCAGCTCCGCAACACCCTCGTTAATGAGGAAGTTGGTGATACCAAGTCTAAGAGGGGAGCCATATCGCGTCAACCGTTTTACATGTCAATGATTGCATTGGGTTTACCTTGCTTGCATGTGCGCCTGCAAATGCTTCTTGGCCTAAAACGGAGGAGAAAAAAGGAGGCTAGGACAGATGCAAGAACATAGACCGACCGCAACATACTTTGGGATCCCAGAATTCTAAAGCTCGCAAGCCTGCCCTCGCCATGAGAAGGAAGGTGATGAATTGAATATCTTCCGCCTCCTTGTTGTCCGTGTACCCGAAGATGTTAAGGATTTCCTCGTTGCTGACCAGATACAAGGCGACGGTTTCCGCGCGGCATTCCTCAAAAGACGATGATACAGCTCCAAGAACGGTCCCAGGAGTTTGGCCCGGGCGGTACCATGAGGTGACAGGCTTTCCAGTCAGCGGGTTGATTGTCTTTAGAGAAATATAGTCAACGGAGGTTGAGGAATATTTGAGCAGATCAAATATTTACCTTCTCCTTATCGAAATTGAATTTGCCGTCGCTATCCTCCTGGAAAAGCTTGCCAGAGCCCTGCGGGAAAAAGTGAGCTTTCAACCATGGGGATCATGGCCGGCGTTGCGTACGTGGCCCAGAAGTTCGTGGTTGGCGACCTAAAGAGCAGAAATAGAACGTCAATCAGGAGATTGAGACTACAAGTGTCTTCCCCACCTGCAGTTCAAATGCCCGAGTGTCCCACTCCTTGTAGAGAGCCAAGTCATCAGGGTGAATGAACGTTATCTCCTCATTGGGTGCTTTTGCTGCTAGGATGTTCTGCATTGACATCGTTTAGGGTAAGCAACAGGTGTTTGAGTGAGTACGACAGAGGGGGTAATAGGAACGTACCGCCAAGGAAACGTTCTTGAAGCCAGTTTTTTCCCTAACCTCGTAGTAGCTACGAAATCGGAGGGCCGGTTAATTCAGCCACAACATGGAAAGGGTGTTGTGACTCACTTCTATATTCATAGTCATTCAAACAAGTCTGGTCAGCAGGAAGGTCCTCGCATGAGAAATAGCATGGCGGACAGGAATCTGCGGTCGGAGCATGTTAGCATGTGAATTTATGCAGAGGGTGGGTTACACCCACGTTGATCCCAGCGGGGATGCCTAGGACAAAAACTGGATCAGAAGTGGACCAGCAGTGGACAATAACGACGCTAAACTTACCGCCAGTGGCAAAAGTCAACACCTGCAACGCTATAAGATTGTACGAGAATCAACTGCCATAACAGGGCAGCTACCAGGCAAAGTTCCAGGAATCTACCTGTGAAGTCGGGTTTCCGGAAAGTCTAGACACAACGCGGGCGATCGGTGTAGATCTACCGCTCTCACGACACACAGACTTACGTCGACCTCATAGTCCTTTCCCCATGGAAGAACCTTGATGAGTTCCGATGCATCGCCGACGAGCTTGTCGTACTTCTTGGTGAGGACCTTGTCGACGATGGCGGTAAAGCCTGAAAGAGTTGCCCAAAGTGCGTCGGTCACAAAATTCTTTTTAAAACGCGGTGTCATTTGGAATGCCTTACCTTCCCACTCAGCTCGGCCTCCATACTAAGTGTGCGCGAGAATTAGACTCTCAAGTGAGCAGCCCAGTTATACGCAGTACGTACGGGATCAACGTATGTCTTTATGATAAGTAGGAGTTAGTCTCAAGTGCCGAGCGAGGTTTCATTGATTCACGGAGATACGTACCTCTATAAAGCCGATATAAGACTCCACTACAGGCCCAATATCCTTTACCCACTCAGTAGATGCTTCCTTGTGCTCCTCAATTGAGCCAGAGATGAAGCTTTCCAAGGCAACAGAGGTGATTAGTAAGTGTGAGGAGGGCAGATGTGTGAAGCACCTTTTAGCATAACCCTCGAGCATTTTCCGTTGTATGTCATTTGCTGCGTACTTCTTCGCCTCCTCCAATGCATTCGCGCTCTTTTGAAGCGCTTCGGAGAAGTCTCCATATTCGACGTTGACCTTGATCTTGGAGTCACTTGTTGCGGCGGCAGTGGACTTGGAGTTGGGAGCTTCCTTTAATGCCGACGCGATGAGAAGGTCGAAGGACCTATCATTATTTTTGCGGACTCTAATATGTTGCATCTGTGAGCACTGGTCCAGGAAATTTATTGTATTGAGACCGTCGTTACCGAGTGTTTTCAACCGCAAGACCTAGTCTCTCGGACTCCTTCTGGATCAGCTCGACCTCATTATCTTGTATCGTTTCGCCCAGGTAGTAGTTCGAGACGTGACCGGCCTATCAGGGTCCAATAAGGATTATATTGGTGAGGTAAGAAAGATGTGATAACGGACCGAGGGTTTGCCAACTAAGAGGCTCGCTTCGGGCTCCAATGAGTAGATGTGCTCAGAAAGCTGGGGTAGAATGTAATTAGTGGCAGTCGACAAAGGCAATGCCAATGACATAAAAATACCTGTCCCCAAAGGTCGCTAGCTGCGGCCTTGTTTTCAGAGTGCTCGACTACTAGTGCGAATTTGTCTTTTGAGACACGAGGGACAAACTTGCTGAATCCGAAGGATTTGTAGTTTACGAGATTGGATAGAACCTTTACTCATTGCTGGTGTAAAACGATTGCAGATGCAACAACCAACAGTGGACAAGAGCTCACCTGCGCCGAGTACTGAGTAAAGTCCTTCCACTCCTCATTCTCAAGACCAGCTTTCTTCTGCAGCGCGTTCAAGTCTGTGATGGTCTTCTTATCTGCTTTGGAAAAGACCAGGATTAGGAGGTCATACAGTCGCTGGGCATATGGCGTCCATTGGCCTATGAATTGACGACAAGAAGCAACGCATCAGACTCTTTCGGCGCCTATCCCGCACAAATGAATCGCATAAAAATTGCACCGAACCTTGGATGATCCGTGCACCGGCCCAAGACGCTTGTCCAATATAATGCGCATACAGTTTCTCTTGAGTAGTCAACAACTGGAACGCCTTGGCGACTTCCATGGAACAGATCGGTGGGTCAACATCTGCGAGGAATCGCCCTTGTGCGAGCTGGGCAGAGGATGCGGTGGCCATTGTTCGAGAGGAGGTCAGGTTTAGAGCGTGACCACTCGCAATGCGCTGATATTTAAGGCCTGGCGGAAGTGCAGATGGGATCTGGACGGATCCCGTGCCTACTCAATCAGCATGATCGATACCGCGCGAAGCTCAAGTTGAAGTGCACACTTGGATTGAGGCGCATGCCAGCCCCGGTGCTCAACACGTGTCGTAGTATGCTCAATCGCATTGCTGGTGTATTGACACCGAGGTTCTCTGCGGTATCGTCAACCAGACAAATCTTAGACGAACGCGGTGCAATATGGAGACTATTTGGGTTGGTCCTGAAACGAATTGTACTCGGCCGGCAGCGGTTGCTGTATTTGGCATCGTGGCGGAGATTCATTTTCGCCGAGCCATCGCCAAAGCCTTTCTCCTTCTCTTCTTACCATCCTCACTGCTCAGTTCCTTCCTCTCTTATCACCTTATCCTCATCGTCAATCACTCACTCATTGTAAGGACTCTTATTCACGACCTAGTGGCATCGCAAGCTTACTGGCTTTGTCTTTTTTCTCTATAGATGTTCAGCCATCTCGCAACACTTTTCGTCGTCGCGGTCTCTGCTCTGTATGTGACAGCTCAGAGCATCACCATTATCGCCCCCTCCGCGGACTATTGGTGGGTCGCCAACTCCCAAAACCTTTACTCGTGAGTACAGTGTTGTGCATTTGCTCTGAAGAACTGGCATTACGATCCTGACCGACAATGCTATTTTAGCTGGACGTGCGGAAGCCAATACGTGAGGCTCCTATCCAGATGATGTACCTTTAGAACGCTGTACTGACCTTTAATCTTGTGCTGACCTGCAGAACGGCGGGTGTGAGTGTTTGGCAATACGGCCTGACGGTAATGATATTTGGATCTGACAGCTGTCCATCCGCAGACACCAACTTCACCGTCTTAATCAACAACGCTAACCCGGCAACCTTCCCCGGACCGCTCGCCCTTGTTTCCATACAATGTAGGCCATATCGCCCGAGCTGTTCGGCTTATAGCTGATGTTGGAGTAAATGTATAGGGGATTATGACTGCTCTGTTCTCATCCCAGCCACCGGGGTTGAAGCCATTCCCGCTGGGACTGGGTACACGCTCTCCTTCGCTAACGTCTATAACCAGACGGATATCATCGCCACTAGCGCTCCTTTCGAGGTGAAGCCTGTAGGAAGCGCATACGCTCCCCAGCCCTCAGGTGTTGCCTCCGCTACCGTCACAGCCGGTGCCAACCAGACCGGAACTGCCTCTTCAACCAGCACCTCTACCAGCACAACAAAGAGCTCCGCCATGGCCACCAATCCTGCGGCCGCAGGATTCCTCACCATCGCGATGGCTCTGATCGGCTCCGCGCTGATGATGTAAAGCACTCATCATATTCAAGGTTTCTCTGTGTCTCTACTTGTTTCATACTTTCATACAGCTGTGTCTACCGTGGACTGTTCTTGTATTCTTCGGAATCATCTTGAATATCTATGGTTTTTCTTTTTTACCTTCCGGAGCGAATGCCGTGACACCTGTCTGTAGCCAAGCTGTCCAATAAGCCGAAGACCACATATAAGATACATTCTCGTGATAGACATCGACGGCAAAGCATCCCAAATCAGAACGCTATCCGATAGCTTGCATATCGTCCACTGGTTTCGCTAGGTCGAGTGATTTTTACCACTTGCCCTCGCCGTAGTCCGTAATATCGTGCCACCGGATCCGAAAGCATGATACGAGGCAGCTGGGTTTCACGCAACCGGCTACACAGAATAATCGAGCGGGTCAGTAGTTCTTTCATCCCGATATTTCAAGGGACTCGTACGCACTATCTTTCTAGCAGCAGCTGTTTCTCTTCGTTAGACAATACTTCGTGACGAGGTACGAGCTTGTGATGTGTGATGTTCACGAGCAAGTCGGCTTCTGGAAATTCTTCTAGCCGGAACTGTTGAGCCATGGAGGAGATGACCTACGCATACCCCGGTTGCAGTTTGAGCACATGTCAGTTTGTGGAGAGGTGTTGAGCCAAGTCCCGTAGACACTGACCTTTTTGGATGAAGGAGTCATAGAATGGCTATATATGATGATGCCACTGCCGATCTTCTTTTCCTCCAAGATGCCGATGAATCTATGACCAAGTCCGCTATCAGAACGTTTCAATGCCCTGAGGGGATAGAGCCATACTTCTTCATGGTCTTGATGCCGACGTTCTTCTCGTCAGAGAAAAAAATGAAGATGCTTTTAGAGGGGTCTTCCATCACGCTCGTAAAGAAGTTGAGAGACGTCCGGCTTGTGTTTATGGGTCAAAAGTGAGCCTGGGTTGCACCAATCAAGAGTTCTATAAGATAAGGCTCACTTACTCCACGGGACCATTCCGTGCATACGTCTCCCTGAAAGTTTGAAGGTCCATGGCCAGTTCATCATCGGACACATCATAACCCTGCTCAAGTCGAGTGGTGTAAAGAAAATGTTCAGCGCTTGGCTGCACTCTTCTAGCACAAGGGAGGTCACACCGACCCTATCCTGGACAAGCTCGTGGATCGTTCTATTAATTTTCCATAAGCGGGCCACTTCTCTCTCGTCGTCCGCCATACAGATATAGTAGGATGTTTGAGGTCTTCGTTGGCGAGAACCGGAATGAAATTGAGCCTAGACAAACATTTGCCCTACGAAAGGGATCGATTGCGTGCCTGACGGCTTGAAATGCGGTCGCGCCTGGAACCAACGCTCAAAGCTGCAATATAATGACGGCGCCTGCGGCCAATACCAAGCCGTCAGTACCGCTTTCAGCAATCACACTAGTAAGGCTACCTGCGTCCATTAAGTCTCGTCTCTTGCTAATCTATTCCTCGAACAACAGGCCCGTTTCAAGCCCGCCAAGATCTTCAAGACATCCGTCGACGCCCCACAGACTCCTTCCAGTCCTACCGGCCAATCACCTCGTGTATCATTTCCTCGACATATCACAGGAATATCCTTCGATGATTTTGGAGAGACTTTGATAACAGCTGGGGAGGACGAGACCTTCAGGCTGTGGAGTTGCAAGACCGGCAAGTGAGTTTCTCTGGATCATTGTTGCCAGCATGGAACCCCAGCCAAGACGGCTGACCTGGATTCGGTACTGTTGTATAGGCACGTGAAGACCCTCTATTCGAAGAAGTATGGTGTCGACCTCCCGCGATTTACACACAAGAACACGAATATCCTCCATTCGTCCACGAAAGAGGACGATACTATACGGTACCATTCACTGCATGACAATAAGTACCTGCAATACTTCAAGGGACATAAGAAACCGTGAGCCTTTGTATGTCAATTCTCGTAGATCGGAATGCTAAAATACTGGTTTACTAGGATCGTCTCTTTAGAGGTTCATCCACTTGAGGACACATTCATGTCTGGCTCCCTGGACAACACTGTTAGACTATGGGACCTACGAACCCCAAATTGCCGTGTACGTCTCTAACGGTATCCATCCATTGATGGTCAAGTCAGTGATAATGAGACGTTAGCCATAGGGTCTTCTCAATCTGCCGTCCAGCCCAATTGTTGCATACGACTCTCAAGGGATCGTTTTCGCCGTCGCCATCAACTATTTCCAGAAGCTTCTCCTTTACGACTTGAAGAACTTTGATAAAGAGCCCTTCCTCTGCGTTGACATCTCCGACCCGTCGCTTCGCAAGATATCATACCCGCCGCGGAATCCGTGGATGACGAGTATGTCGTTCAGCACCAACTCCAAGTGGATCTTGATCGGAACCTCAGGTGATGCGCATTATGTGTACGACTCGTATGATGGCGTCCTTCTTGCGAAGCTAGAGGGCTTCAAAGGGTTGGAGGGAGGTAAGACAGGAGATCAGTATGGTGTTAGTCCAGTGAAAGGGATAAGCGGTGAAGAAGTCGGATGGACGTCGGACTCAAAGTTCATCATTGGAGGGTCGTTTACTGGGAAGATATGCATGTGGGATTGTGCCCAGATACCTTTGCCGATGGAGGCTAATAAGGAGGAGCCAAAGGTATTGACACCGTCGGTCACCTTGGACGGACCTCCTGGGCCCACTCGGTGTGTCAAGATGAATCCGCGACACCAGATGCTCGCGACTGCTGGAACAGAACTGGTGTGTTTCGAACCCTTATATTCATTCTTCGATTCAGTGCTCAAGACTAAATCTCCATGATTCAGGCTTTCTGGCTGCCCGATCAGGCGATGGAGGGTGACAAGTCTGAGGATGAGGAAAAAGGCAAGGGCAAAGAGCGAGCGATCTAAACATCTTCTACGTTTTACGCAACCAATCTCCTTTTACATCCCATATCATCGTGCATATTGAGACATGGGATGCTACAGTACGGCACGCTACACCGCTTGCACTTGTACTTGCCAAATCATCGCACACCTGATAGAATGTGTGTGGCGAATACTTGGGCGGTGGCGCGATGGCAATCAAATGATTCGGTCCTAGTGTGTTTGCTAGGCCCTTCGAGCAACGCGATGATGAGTCGCAGACGCAAGAGCTGAGGTTAAGCTGACCTTACCGATTCCTCAAGTAGAGTCTCAAACGTCTTCGGCTCGCCGGACATAAGTCCTTCAGCATTAATCTCGTCGTCTTTGGACACGTCACAAACGCCTCTCCTTGGCTCGGTGTAGTCTGAACTCTGTTTGGGAAAGTCCATGGTGATCAGCTCTGACGAGTAAGTCAGGAGCAGGTTCACATTTCATGAAGTTACCTCGAGGTCCCCCAACTGCTTTCTCGTGCGGGAGGCGACGATGTCTTCCTGCGTTTTTGCTGGGTCTTACAGTAATTGGTTTCGCCCTCTAGGACCAAGAGAGTGGCTATTCTCTCACTGACTTTGCTTCCTTGGCGCTACAGACATGCCTTCTTGACAGAGGGTTTGAAGGGTTGAGGTGAGATCACCAAGGTCCCCGCAATATACAGTTATCGCCGTTTTGGCCCAATTCTAGAGTCACCATCAACCTTGATCGCTTCAAGCCTCGAGTATTCAACACTCTTCTTACACTTTCCACATCTTGAGCAATGGTTTTACCTGCTACGATCAACCCGTCGAAAGACATTCTCATGGAGGTGAATTATGGGGATGCAGTCATGTGAGTTCTCGCGGCACTTCGTTGTCCTCTCCGCACTGACCCCAGGTTGCCCAGACTTCCAAAGGATGGAGAACGGAATATTATGATCACCTCAGCCCTCCCGTATTGTAACAATGTTCCCCACTTAGGTGTGTTTGCATGATTGGATGCTCGGCCGATCCAGTGACTCATGGTAGCCACCACTATACCCAGGAAACATCATTGGAAGTACACTGAGTGCCGATGTGTTTGCAAGGTAGATTTTCTCTGCTTTCATCCCTCAAGCATGCAAGCTCACACTTTGCTGCAGATACAATCGTATGCGCGACTTGTTTTCTTCGTATATATGGTCGAAATCTCATTGTGTTTCGCACAGGGACGCGTAATCGACGGACACTATACGTCTGTGGCACGGATGAGTATGGCACGGCTACGGAGACTCAGGCTCTAAAAGAGGGCGTTACTCCGCAACAGCTTTGCGACAAGTATTATGAGCTACATCGAGAGACATATACATGGTTCGATATTGGGTATGTAACCCACGATACTCACTTTGTTACGCAATTCACCAACGCTCAACCAATCGCCAAGCTAGATTTGACCATTTCGGGCGGACCTCGACCCCACATCAAACCCAGTCAGTATTTGCCAGCCGGTTTTCCCAGTCGGGATGCCTAATGCACATGCATTCTCCCCAGAATATGCCAGGAAGTATACCTAAATCTCAAAGATCATAACCTCCTCGAGAAGCAGACGAAGGAACAGACGTATTGTGAGAGCTGTAACAAGTAAGTGTTTGTATGTGCTCTGCTTTTCCTCCAACTGTTGACGAGAAATCCTTCTCCCTTAGATTCTTAGCCGACCGTTTTGTAGAGGGAACATGCCCAAACTGCGGGTACGACGATGCACGAGGGGATCAATGCGACGGCTGCTCCCGCACTCTCGACCCAACCGAACTCATCAACCCTCGGTGCCTGATTAATCGATCCCACAAGGTTACTACTCGAGCGACCTCTCATATGTTCGTGAAGCTGGACACGATCCAACCCAGGTTCGAGGAGTGGATCAAGAAGTCGTGGAAGGAAGGGAAATGGAATCCCAACGCGGTCATGAACGGGGAAGGAGAGATTATCGATGCACGTGTTAGAGGGGGTTTGAGGCCAAGCCCGCTCACTAGAGATCTGACATGGGGTGTTCCTGTACCAGTCAGAGCTGGTGAGCCCAGCGATGGAATGGAGAAGAAGGTTCTATGTGAGTGTGGCTACTCTGCACAACAGTAGATACGCCCCTGATCCTCCTCCTTCTCTAATTGACACGGATATCAGATGTTTGGGTCAGTACTGGGAAATTCGTCTGCAGTATGCCACGACTTATCATCTTAGGTTCAGTTCGACGCTCCATTTGGATACCCAAGTATTACCGCAGCATATACCCCCGAGTGGAAGCAGTGGTGGTTCAATCACCAGAATGTACGGCTCTACCAGTTCATGGGAAAGGATAACGTGTATTTCCATACTGTCTTCTGGCCAAGCATTCTCCTAGGAGATGGAAGAGACTGGACGACGTTACATAATATCTCCACGACTGGCGAGTCTTGCTTCATCTCTGTGTGTGTTTGTTTTGATCCCTGAACAGGTCACCGCCCTCAGAGTATCTGCAATACGAATCTGGAAAGTTCTCAAAGTCTCGCAATGTCGGAGTCTTTGGACCTGGCGCTCGGGAGACGGGCATCCCACCATCAGTCTGGCGGTATTACCTACTTTCCACACGACCGGAGACGTCCGACTCGATATTTTCCTGGAACGACTTTGTGAGCCCACTTAATGGAAGTGGAACGTTGTTCAAAATCTGACAAACCACTGAAACACCAGATAACCGCAAACAACTCTGTCCTCCTGAACAAGTAGGCCAACCTCGCCTTCAGTTGCACATAAGATCAACTGATTTGCATTCTAAACCATGCAGCTTCGGCAACTTTGTGAACCGGGTTGTCAAATTCATTCAAGCCAAGTTCGATAGCGTTCTCCCCGACGCAGGTGACGCTGTCGGACCATATCCCGTCGTGGACCCCCAGGACCCAGATCACCTCGACCCCACCTTCGTTTCCGAAGTTAACCAGCTTCTCGCCGAGTATATGGAGGCTATGGAGTCCGTCAAGCTCCGCCTCGGCTTGCAGGTTGTAATGCAGGTCTCGAATCGCGGAAATCAGTATCTTCAGCGAAGTGGGCTCGGGAACGCGCTCCTCGCGAGCAATCCAAAGGGATGCGCGCAAGTTCTGTCGAGGGCTGTGAACTTGATCTACGCCCTTAGCGCCTTGATCCACCCGTTCATGCCTGGGACGTCGAGAGAAATCTTAGAGCAAATCAATGCTCCCGCTCGGACGTTACCACTCGCCCTGTCGAATGATATCCTTGCAGAGCATAAACTTGGTTCACCAGCATATCTCTTCACGAAGATTGACGAGAAGAAAGCAGAGGAATGGCGTACGCGCTTTGGTGGGGATAATGCGAATACCGCTGCTGCGACCGATGCCGATGTCAAGGCCGCGAAGAAGAAAGCTGCCATGGCCGCAAAGAAAGTGCCAACGGAACAGGTGGACGAGGGGCTCAAGTCGGCTCGAGTGCTTGATTTGGAGCGTGAAGTGAAGGAGCAGGGCGAGCTGGTTCGGAAATTGAAAGAGGCTATGAAGGGACCAGACACGGAGACGAGACCTTCCAAGGAGGATTTAGATATCGCGGTGGCGGAGCTCCTACGACTGAAGTCTAGTCTGCTGGAGGAGCTCCGGCGTCTGAAGTCTCGCCTGCTAGAAGCACAGGGGCCCGCGGTGGTCGCGGCTTGATGGTATTAACAATATGCTCGTCCACATAGTTGTTAATATGTATCTACCACAATGAAACTACCAAATCAATCGGAAACTTGGGGCATGGCTTAACCATGGACGTATTTCGAGACGTACTTCCACCCTTCTTTATCTGCTGCTGGGCCCTTTTCAACATTCATGTCCTTCTCCAGAGCCTCCCATTGCGCCCACCACATCGCGTACGTGCCAGCAAATGGGTTTGAAGTAGCCTTCCCTCCTCGACCCCATGGCTTATCAATGATATAATGGATGCATCGCACATCGTCGTCACGCCACATATTCCGATGGACGTTCCTCAACGTCTTCAAGCCGTTGTAGATGTAGGGGAGCGGCTTCCATTGCCCACGGAAGAACGCAGATAAGAGGTCTTGGTCTGGGAACTTGAAGGTGCGGACGTCCGGTGACGTATGAAGGTACTCTTCTATGGCCTTGAACAGCTCTTGGGAGGGGCTGAGGACGACGAGCCCGGAGTTGAGCTGGCCGTATGGTCTCGGCGACCCAGGTGTGATTTGAGATGGGTGAGTGAGACATTTGGGTGCGACCATCGGAGTGTGTGCGCAGTTCTCGGGTTTCCTATCCGGTAACTAAGCGTTGATAGCCTGTCGTGTTAAAGATCAAATAGTGGAGGCTCACCAGTCGGACGGGTAGTGCTTGAGCTTCAGAGGGTTACATGCGCAAACATGTGCTGCAGCGATGTGGCCATCTGGGAGATCAAGGTCCATCAGATCATCAATGTTCTTCCGCACGATCATGTCCGCATCCATGAGAACGACCCGCTAGAATTTTGAGTCGGTCAGAACTAATCAATTTACCGGCCTTCACCAATCCCGGAAAACTCTGAGCGAACCTCGTACTCGATCAATTCGAAGACCCTGGGACAGGGCCGGAACATCCGCAGAAGTCCCATAGTATCGGTCAGGTGTGTGTATACATTTAAAAAAAGTCGCAGTCATCATTTCTCACCTCAGCTTCGTCCATGTATCCACGAAACGAGCGTCAAATTCGTCGAGTACGTGTGTCTCTTTAAGTGAGAGAGGTTGGACTTCTCGTATCGGGACGCCTTGCTTTTGTAGAATCCGTCTGGACTCTGGGTCGAAGAGAGGAGGGACCATCGCGACGATTGGATACTTGGTGTTGACGGCCTTCATCCCATGATGCAAAGTGAGCAGGCCAGGGAGGTAGTTTGGCGTAGTGATAAAGATGGCGAATGCTTTGGTAGGCTGGTGAGAGTTGGCCATTTAGGGGGAAAGCTGATGGTTTGCAAGGAGGAGGATTTGGTCGTTGCAGGGGTAAGACTGCTGGTGCGTGGTCCTGGGTCGTAGTAGCTTGTAACAAGTACACGCAAAAGTGACTTGAATATATAGTGGAGGTACATTGAAAAATCACACCTCTGTCAATTTAGGCCCAGCATCCACATTGAGCTTAACCGGTGAAAAGCCTTTCCACTCCATTTTCGAAACATTGTCTACTACAGCAAATACCGTCAATCTAGGCCGTTCTTGCGCGAAATTCCCATCTCAATCCCACCCAAGCCAGCCGAACCTCGGACCTGTTCGCTCGCTCATTCTTTCAGTTTGTAATCATGCTTCCCCGTTTACTATCAGGTCAAAGTCCGTCCACTCTGATCAGGCGGCAGGCATCCACAAGCACGAGTGAGAAGGCAACGGAGATGGCGAGCAAAGCTTCCCAGACTGCGACGAAATACGCTGGGGAGTTGGGTGCCACTGCCCAGAAGTACGCAGGACCTCTCGGAGAACGGTTGGGTAACATGGCTGGATGTGAGGATTTCCCCCCTGAGCATCTTCCACTTTTACTTTGGCGAGTGTAGCTGATGGCTTTCGTCATTTGATCGGCACCTACTTCCCACCCTCGATCGACTCTATCGCTATTCTATTTAGCCTACCGCGAGCCCATACAATACAACTCCTCAGTATTCCTGCACATACTCAAAACCGTCTACAAACGCGAGAACCTCGCCCCGCCAACGTCGCTTCATCAAATCACCTCAGCCTACCGGACTATGTTCGACCGCGCGAAGAGCTTGCCTTATTGGCAGGACCTGTACAGCTCGGGAGAGTACAAGAAGGTCGCCATCGGTGCCACAGAGGTGTATGGGATCTTCAAGATTGGAGAGATCCTGGGCCGAAGGAGTCTGATTGGATACAACGTGGAAGAGTAGACGGGGTCGCTAGAGGGCGCGACGACACCGGGTGTTCTGTACTCAGCGATGGACCATGGATGTACATTGGTCACCATAATATTTGTTATTCAAAAGGCCCTAGAGCGAGGCCGAAGACCTCCCGTTTTGCCCCATACTCCATTACTCAATTGTGGTGCATGTTTAAGCCTCGCGAACGCAGATAAGCAAAGAAATTAATCCAAGAGATGAATGTAATACACAGGTATAAACGAAGCATCCCCTCCAGCCCTCATCGTACATGAGCCAAGCCTACTCGTCCTTCTTAGCGATCTTCTCAGCCGCCTCAGCTTCTTTGATAGCAGCAGCATCAGTCTGAGGGCCAGTAGCTGTTTAAAAAAAAAGCCAGTATGCGTCAATCCCCAGGACGATGAAATAATATAACCAAGACACCAACCACCGAAGATACCAGGGGGTTGCTTGAATGGCCGCTTGAGGTCTCCATCTGCCTTCTTTCCGAGGAGATGGATAGACACCTCATTCGAGTCGTACACGCCCTTGAGGCCCATCAACGCCTGAATGAACAATGGCTGAGTGTACTTGAGATAACCGTGCATGAAGGCCATCATTCCAATTCCCATCAGGACGGCTTTGAGCTGTGGGACAAGAGATGCGGGCGTTGTTTAGATAGAAGCACATTCGTACGGGTTCAGAACTTTTCTTACCGCTTTGGATGTCTCTTGGAGATCATACTCCCTCACGGTGGTGGTAACAAGTCCTCCAGAGTCGGGGTTCTGCACAATGTAAAGCATGACTTGGATTAGAAATGAAAGGCTAGTGGTATGAGTGCATCTCTTGTCGAAACGCACCATGGGTGTCTTCGGCTCGACGTATTTCAACACGGTGAGATCATTCTTCTGCTTGATCTGTTATCGTTGGAGTGTAAAGCACCAAGCAGAATGTGTAAGCCCACTGTGCCACGCTTTCAGGAGTTACGGGGCAGTGGCTAATCACTCACCTTCGTTGACACGTAGTAGTATATGCCGAGCACGATCAGCTGGACGCTAACGTACGCAACGCGCACATAGAGCAAGACTTGTGGGTCCTCAAAGGGGATCTTGCGAGCCACTGTTGTATATTAAGGATTCCCGTTCACGCGTGTTGGGTGGATTAAGGAGCACCACAAGTGTCGCGGCAGAAATAACGCGTGTAGGTAATAAAAAAGAGATAGAAAATTCATTGGTTAGTACAGAAATGATGAAAGCAAGCCATGTGGGTCCAGCGACTAAAACGTACGTTGCATGGCTCCAAGAGAGACACCAAGGTTGATCATTTGTGCGCTCATTTTTGGAAGAGGTTGGGTTGGTAGAATCAGATTATGGCTGTAGTTGGTAGTGGGTTAGAATGAGATGAGGATGGTATTTAAGGACTGAAGCGAGGAGAAGGGGCGGTGGATGACGCGGTGATGGGAGAGGAATGAGATTGCAAAAGATATCCTAGGAACGAGCGGAGGAAGCAGACGTGGATGGAATACTTGCCAACCTCTCAGGTTCTCAACTCGGCCTCGATCTACGCTCTCCCATCCCTCTCACAAATTCATCTGAATATCATCCATCTATTGTTTCTGCCATGTCCACGCACGATGTCGTAGAAGCATACAAAGGTAGGTATTGCTTCCATGTCCGCTTTTTCAAAGTCATGGAAACGCTTAATTACGTTTCAACCGGTTCTATCAGAGACGCTCGCCTCCCGCGAGAAACACATCAAGGAGACTTGGATCGGCGCCATGGAAGCACGCATTGTCCGCGAAGAGTTGATCAAATGTCAGAGGGCGGAGGGTGTGAATCATTACGCAGAGTGTAAGAACTTGGCGGAGATGTACTTGAGGATGATGAAGACGAGCAAGGTGAGAAAAGTAGTGGACGTCAAATGGAATGGATGAGATAGCTGACTAGAGGGTACATTCGACTCTGATAGGTTACGGGATACAAGCAGATAGATCTCTCATGATTGACATGTTTTGCTGGCCCAAACCATTTATGGAAACCTATTTTGGTGGCAGTCTCACGAACGAAGTCCAGGACAGAACCGCTCAGCTTAGAGGGATGTTGATATGAAGCGTCTTGTTCAATTAGCATCATGCTAGGCCGCCTAAGATACAATATAACAGCCTGAGAATGGACGAACAAAATACAATATGCGACATAATATAAGGAACATAGAGATCAAAATGTGCCCAGATCTCATTGTTGCCGTCGCTGAGATTTTGGGTGATAGAAGTGCATCCACCCAATCATCCCCTTCTGGAGGACTTTCGCCTGGGCTTCCTGTCAGGACCAGACTCTTCACCAGAGGATGCCGACGTGAGGCCACCTTCTTTTTTCGCAGCCTTGGGCCTGTGGTGGGCCGGGATCCATTCCTCCCCATAGGCTCCAGACGCAGACGAAGCCTTGACCCTGCCGATGGGTTCCGAGATCTCAGACTTTGCGGGAGCGGAAGTGGCGCCGAGACGTTGTTTTTTGATAGCCTTCTTGACCGATTTTGGTGCGTAGTTGTTGAAGGCGAGATAGCCGCCTCCACCGATGAGCACAGCAAGAACTGCGTAGGAGAGTAGGCTGTTCAATAGAGGATGAAGATCCATCAGTGTGAGGTAAGCAGGATAAAATAATACGAGTGGGAATACGAACAGAGGAAGATCGAAGAACGAGCTGGGAGGCTCGACAATGGTGACGACCGAGTCGTATGCCATGGTCTGGTGGTGTCCTGTGGACGACTGAGGAATGGGTCAGTTCAGAATCTTGTATGGCACGGTCAATATCAAGGATCGACCTACCCCGTCATCATAGTTCACCCAGATCTTCAAGAGCACCTCCCTCGGCTTGTACCTGATCAGAGACGGGTCCTATCAGTGACAAGGCCTAGGTATAATAGGCAGTCCTCGAGGGATGCAGAACGCACTCAGAGTTGAAGTTATATGGCAACACGGTCTTCGCGCCAGAGATGAGCGTCACACCGTACGACAACGATGTCGTCTAATGGAAAAAAAGTGCATACGGTCAAAACAAAGCTATCAAGATGATGCCAGAGAAAAGAGGAGAGAGACTCGCGTTCTTCAAGACCTTGCCAGAATCTGGATCGTGGATCGACCCAGCAGCACTCTTCAAGGTCACATTCGAAGGAGACTTGTTCTCAATCTCCAACGTCATCTTATTCTTCTCGCCATTCACCACGTCTATCCAGAGAGGGATCAGAAGTCAGATGAAGGTCCACGGATATTCGATAAACGGCATCGTCGTGGTAGCGCCAGAACTCACGAGCGAATGGGTTGGATTCCGGGAACGACGCTACAGCCGCAATATCAAGCTCGGGGAGAGGTGCTAAGTAGTACAAGGAATGACAAGGAAAACACGGTATTAGACTCGCGTGTTCAATCAAGTCCCAGCCCGGATACAAATATTTGGGATGGGCCACACTCACTGGCAGCGACCAGCGACGCGAACACCGCGAAGAGCTGCGCAAGTTGATTGAGCTTCATCCTTCTGAAATGACGAGTGACCGAGTGAGAAATGGACGAGGAGGAGAGGATCTACGTTTTGTGGGTGCCAGAAAAGACGAAGGAGGGGGAAGACGTGGAAGGCAATGCACCTGACAAATGTTCACGATCAAGCCGCTTCTTCCAACTTTCGCCCTTCAAAAGGATCAAAAACGCTACCACGTCCGTTTCCACTGGTGAAGCTGGCTACTACATACCACACACGCACCAGCTGGATCGGGGGTCTTGCCCAGAAGGCCCTGCAACGATTCTCTGGGACGGAACCAATGCCGTCATCCAAGGTTTCTCTGAAGCGAAAGGTGTCGGCGTATGAGGAAGCCCCCACTGAAGACGAGGACCTGATCTCTTTGAACGATACCGACAACTTTTCAGCCCTGGATAAACTGGTCCACGGCCCCGAGACTCGTGATTATCGCGTCATGTCGTCCGACCCAGCCCAAGAGGACGCCAAGTGCGCTACTCCCGCGATATTAGTCGATGATGAGGTCGAGGTTATTACCCCAGCTCTCAAACAACCAACTCGGAAAGTCAGGCCCGACAAGCGGAGTAAGGCCAAAGCCTGGACTAAGAAGGAACCTCAAGTCCCTAGTCCGGCTCAGTTCGAGCAAATGACCGAAAAGTACTATCTCTGCGAGGCAAGTTCGCCTGCGCTCTCTGTCTTATTATCAACACACTCATCCGATTCCATTGTAACAGGGTAAGATTCTAGCTCCTCCTACGTTTCATCTCACCTACTCATTTGGTTGTAGTGCAAGAGAAGGGCAAGGACGAGCGCAGATTCAGGGTATCGGCTTTCAGCATACCACTATCCCCCGCTTTTTTACCTGTAACTATGTATTGACTGCATCATTTGATTCCAGGTCAATAGCGTGTATGCGTATGCTTCGCCTCTTTGTCGTGACAAAGTGTTTATCACGTTTGCAGCATATTCATCCGACCAGGGAATAAAAAGGAGCCCAAGAAAGGATGGGGCGTTCATGAATTGTGGAAGGCCCGCATTCTGGCCATCAAGGAGGATAAAACCGGTTATGTGAGCAACTGCGACATCCGGACCCCTTAGCTTTGCTTGTTGAAATAACATCTCCTCCAGACGTGGCTAAAGGTCCGATGGTTCTACAGCCAAGGCGATCTTCGTGCCCCGCACGGAGCGAAGCCGCCGCCCGAGTAAGTCAACTCTGTACTTTGATTGTTAACTCCTTGGTGGTAACTCAACATTATAATATGATCTTCTGATAGCTACTTCTTACGGAGCATCGGAAAGAACGAGATAGTTGATTCCTATCATGAGGATATTGTCCCATATGAATCGTGTGAGGGTGAGTGTCTCCCGTCTTTCCTCCTCTTCCATCCGCTCAGTCTCGGTTCTCACTTTGGTTCAATCGTCTCAATTCTAGCTACGGTGGAAATACTCTTTTTTAAAGATGGAGATATCACTCTTGACAATCCTATTTCTTTCTACTATCGGTGCGTTGGGACAGTGCCATCGGAGAATCCTGAGAGCTGACGGACAATCGGTATTAGCTCTAGGATCAGATTCGTCCAGACTACCGGGGTGTGTAAGCTAGAGGTGAGCAAAAAAAAAAAAACCTCTCGGACCCGTCTCGCAAACGTCTCAAAGGTATTCCGAAATCGCCTTTTCTCCTTTTCTTGTCTAGGTCGCACTGGGAACATGCTTTGAGACCGGAGCAGGCAACAGACAGTGCAGCAAGACATACAATCCGGACCAGGATGTACAACATTTCTGCGCTACCTGCGACCGATGGTATCATGTAGATTGCATGCGACGTGAACGGTGGGGTCCGTGGTTAGCCTCAGAGGTCAAGAAAAAGTTCGGCAGATCCGCTCTTAGTCTCATCGAGAAAGTGACCGCGTCAGGCCAACACGAGGTCAAGTTGAGGGGGACATTCGAAATTGAGAAGAACGACCCCCCAAAGAAGAAAACGCGCGCCTCGGACCCGAAATCCATATGCCCCCCTGAGATTCGTGCAGTTGCCCAGATGCAGATACTTCGCGGGACAGGCGCGGGAGGCGCTCGATATGGCGTCGCCGGAAACGCCAAACTGGTCTGCGGCGCAAGGCTGCTCCTCGAGGATTTTACGACTGGAGATCGATTGACCAGTAGGAAGGACTTGAAGCAAGATTGGCTTCATGACATTAAGAAGGAGCCGAAACCCAAGACTGATGATTTTTACAAGTGCGGTCGGTGCGACTCCCTCATTTAGCATGATGGAGGGGTGAAAACCGCTTTGCCTTCCCATCCGACTACTTCTTCTGTGTTTGAAGTGAAATATTCTTCTCTCGTTGCATCGTTGTTTTCGTTGTTCATGGTCTGGCCTGGCATTCAAACATCTAATCACTTCGGACGATTTTACTCGTCCTGACACGCATCCAACATTTTGCATTGTACATTCGATTTCGTCGATCTCATCACTTGCTCTCACTCGTCGCTATCTAGTCGTTCTCGCCGCCTTGATGTATACAGCTTCTTCTGTCCGGTGATTCAGACGAGATTCGCTCACAAGGACTCTTTGCTTTGGGGTCTGAAAGTCATCCCGCAGTGGGAGAGTAACAATTTCCATTCAAGGACCAGCGCAATTTAGACAAGCATGATAGCTGTTTTCGGCATAAGGGTTGTTCTGCTAGTGTGTGTGTTATGTGGATAGGGTACTGACGTGGGGGGGGGCGTAAAGCAAAGCAAATCAGCGACGTATTGAATTGCATGGTCACAAGGGCGATAATATGTTCGTTCTGTGCGAGAACTTGGAGACCAACAGATAAAGATGTCGTCGTGGATTACAAGTCCTCGCCTTCCTTTTGTTGTCGCTCGCCAACCGCAACCAACTCTTACACCATCTCTCAATCCCCCCCCCAGGAAAAGGATATGTATCCACCCTTCTGTCTAGGAAGGCTATGCGTAGCTGAAGGACAAAAGAGAATCCCTATGCTCACATCAGGGCGACCATAATCAGAAAATCAGGGCATCGAGGCTTCAGTGAGCGAAGAAATGCGTAGGCCAATGGTCGAATAGACTCTTCGCTCATTTGATCATGTATGCACCATACGAGAACGAGGAATTCTCCGTCTTGTCCCAGTAATCCCTACGCTCTCGTCGACAGTTCCATTACGCATTCTGAAGCAGCCTTTCCAACTACGTCATATCAGGTCAGCGCCAACTGTTATGCCTATTGGGAGGATGGATGGATATGAACGGGGCACGCCCCGCGGTGTTTTTTATGCACCGTTAGTCTATGGGTAGCAGGATTTTCGCTGGCAGGAGATTGGAGGCACGCTAACTTTGATACTTCAGAGAACGCTTCTCTGGTAAAGCATACCATCTGGCAAGCGCGAGTGCTGGTGATGATGAGATCAGAGGCGTTCTAGGCCACTATTGAAGCTTGGGAACCAAAAGGATTGTGACATTAATTCTTTAAAATGGCAGTGGAAGAGATGAGACTACACCTCTGATATCTGCTTCATATGGCTGGCTGATTCCATATGTCTCTTTCGTTCCCAGAATCGCTGGTGGATGGTCAACCCATACAAATCTGGCATTGAGGAGCTGTCACACACCATAACTTTAACCTGGCCGGGAGTTTCAAAGGCTCGTGTAGGGTTAATCGCGAGTTCCAATTCCAAAACGCTGAGGCGAGGACTTCAATATCTGCTACCGCCTATAGGTTTTGTTTGGCTTGATCTTGGATTGAAAAGGGGGAAACCGAGAGAAAAATAGATTGGTGGCTTCTCCATGAGTTTGTGGGCTGGTCAATAATCCACATATCGTTTCACTGCAAGAACGCCGGTGAGGAATCCACCCCTCACACAAGCGGGAAAAATCTCCACCCTAAGCAAGGATTTCCCCCCAAGTCTAGAGGTAGGAATAATGTCCGTTTCCTCCGCTGGAGTGATTTTCCTATCCAGGAATTTCCCTGACTTGTGTAGATTTCCACATTGCATATTATGTTGCTTTCACTGCTCATTGAGGTCTGTTCATCACTAGAAGTAGGCATGAGACATATCATATTAGTACAGTTTCTACTACACCAAAAAAGGCGGAAAGAGAAAAGGAAGAGCGATGCAGTGGCATACAATACATGTGCCAATCCGATCGGTAGCATAACGGAACAGAGGCTCAGTGAGGTCACAAAAGAGGGGTTGCGGATCAAACACACAGTCAGGCGGTTGTGAAGCGAGCATGGTTCTAGGCGCCAGCCATGCTGCGAAGCGCTCGTCTCGATCATCCTTCAGCGCCGCCCAATTGTCATTATGCGCAGCTTAAACTCGTTGCAGAATCAACTGATAAACCGCAGGCCTGTGATAGGTGTCCCAGGGTAAACCAGTACAGGAATTGCTATAGGAATATAGTTCCTTTCCATTGCAGCGCTTGAACGAGCGATTAGCGAGCGAGTGAGGAGCGGCGAACGACACATCTGACACGTCGCAACGATCCCAGGAACCATATTCTGATCGTCGGCAGGGTCGATGGAGTGGGACCTCGAAATCGAAGACAGACCAGGAATCAGCGTGGCAATCTTTGAGGCAGACGCTGCAGGTGTTGACGGGATCGTGTGGCCGGAAGCAGCAGAAGCCCACATGTCCAAAGTGGTGCGTCTACAGCGGACAAGCGAGTTGGCATTCTGGGATTGAGATCTGGCCAAGCTTGAACGAGCAAACATGTGGGATAATCGGCTATTCCGCGCCGAAGGATGGGATTTCGCTGTACTTTTGGTGCACTTGAAGCCAGAATCTAATTCTGACAGGAACATCAGTTACCAAGTCAATATAAGGGTTGTAAATGCACAACTTGAAGGGAACTGACTTATTGGTCAGCACTCAGTGAGAAGCACCAGTTGATTCCAAGTTGAAAGATGAGGCACTCAAAGGTGAGCAAATTCTCATTCTCTTAGTTATTTTTGGTGACGATGCGGAATAACTAGAATTCCTAGGCGAGGAAGGATTTTCTTGCCCGACCTGGGGATATTCCACCGCGCGCGGCAGATTCCCCCGCGGCCCTGCCTGCAGTGGTTTGGCAGGAACAAAGAAAGGTGGCCAGACAATCTGTCATGAAATCCTCAGGCTCAAAGGGAGAGAGATTAAAGCATAGGGCACTGAGGTCGTTTAAGATTTCAAGACAATCGATGTATGATGTGCAGGCGAAGTGAGGGAGATCAAGGGTGTTTAGTGTGGCTGAGAACATCCATGTACCCACGAAAAACTGTACAGTACCCCAAATTCAGTTTGAATTACAATCTTTCCCCGAGCTTCGCTACGCTTCAACGTCACAATGGTCAAAAGTGCGTGTGTGATAGCAGCTAAGAAACGAATACAAAAGCTCCTCGCTGACGTGTAGTTCGCTCGATTCCTAGTTTACAAGCCTGGGAAGGTCGCCATCGTGCTAAGTGGACGACAGGCAGGGAAGAAGGTCGTGGTGATCCGACAGGTCGACGAGGGCACAAAGGATAGGCCATACCCTCATGCCATTGTCGCCGGAGTGGAGAGGTATCCCTTGAAAGTGAATAAACGCATGGGCGAGAAGAAGATCAAGAGTCGGAGTCGAGTAAAACCATTCATCAAGGTACGACAGGGATGACAATGAGAGGCGCTAGTCATGACCATCCTATTGTACTGAATACCCAACGGACCAAACCCACCCTATCTCTTACAGGCTGTGAACTATAGCCACCTCTTCCCAACACGCTATGCACTGGAACTTGAGGGTCTCAAAGGTATCGTCTCTGCAGACACCTTCAAGGAGCCGACACAGCGCGACGAATCCAAGAAGACAATTCGCAAACTTTTCGAGGATCGATACGCGACCGGGAAGAACAGGTGGTTCTTCCAGAAGCTGAGGGTGAGTTACAATTTGATTTGGCTCATTTGTTGCCCCCCACCGTCGGTGTTGACGCGAATCCACGCCGCAGTTCTAAGGGCCGGTGTCATGTATCATTCTTGCTATTTCATTTGCTACAACACCCCCTGTTATGACGCATACATATGATTTATTGCGTCTTCGATGACCCGGGCGTGACCAACGGGGTGATGAGCCGTTGCCACCCTCTTCTCGAGCAAGAGACTCGACGGCCTAGCCTTTCCCGCACTTCGATCGTGGGATCTTATCACTCATCAAGCTTCTCTGATAAGTCAGGAATACGTCAGGAAAACGAGTGTAACTGTACAAAGCCAAGTTCGTGTACAACTTCTCCACTCGCGGCCCGCCAGCCCGAGAGGTTATCTATGAATGTATTGGTGGATCGATGCTCCGTAGCAATGGGAGGGTGGTATCCAGATGTGCGGAAGTGAATGCCATCAGATGCCATATCGATATTTGTATTGCGGAAGCCAGGTACCTGATACAACGCTGAGGCATATGGGCTGGTGTAATTATGCTATCATCTGTGAGTGATTTGATGCGGGCGTATTGGAGGCTAATGAATGTCAGAGACATTGTAGGATGAGATTGGAGCCAGGTGCCTTAAGAAACTAGCTGATCATCGTGCCGTACGGAGGTGGCAGCTGTCTTTAGCCGAAGGAGACCTTTTTCCTATCGCTTGAAGGCGCCTGCAAGGATTCGGCGGAGGGCTGTGATGGGACGCTTCGTGTTGTCATGTACTTCTGTCGTTTCTCCTTTAGACGTTCATGAGATTGCTGGACTAGTCTAGCCTTGGCATCACGCTGCAATGACAGGCGGACCGAGATTAAGACTTCAGCATGAACGTGGAAAAGTCGTATTGAATAGTATTACACCTACCAATCTTGATGAATCAGCTGCCTTTGAGTTGGCCCTCCGCTTTATCTGGCTTTGCATGGGAGCTTCGGCCTTTGCTTTCGCCTGTAAACGCGACTAATGCAAGAGGTGAGGTAGTGGAAACACAACCAAGCCAGTTCACCACATACCACTTTCACGTCAACCGTCTTCTGATTCTGAGACGTTACCGACGACGCGAGTTTTAGGAGAGCTTCCTAAGAAGGAACCCCGACAGTGAGCCGTCAAAGCGCCAACTTCGGTCCAGACACGCGCTCCATAGCAACCAACATGTCCCAAGAAGACTTTGCCCTTCTTTCCCCTGCGATGCGCATTGATTGGAGGCAGATATGTGGTGGTGGGAGAGCTTGGCTTTGGAGCGTAAGGTGGCATGACGTGTAGAAGATGAAGGAAGCGGATTTTCATACGGCGATTTCGTGGGAGTATAGTTACGTTTCTCAATTCCCCCCACACCTCGAACCCACAACACCCAAGTGAATTGACGATTGAGATGGCTTATCTCTCCGCTACCCATCGATCTTTTGAGTTGTCCGTGAGTGACGTGGGAAATACACGCACCAAACCGCGACCCTCTATCCAGCTGACCATCTCAACATTACCACTCATTCGATCACTTCAAGACATCAAATTGATATCGGATCTAACAAGTCAAACCTTGCATTTATCTCCATGATTCTCACGGAACCTGCCCAGATTTTTTCACCGAATCATTCTGACGATGTCAGCCCGCGCTCTTGATGTCGCTGGATACAATGGGAACAGCGACGACAAATGAGAGAATGAGGGCGCGTGGCGTTGCAGGCTGGCGTGCGTTTCTCTCTCCCTTCTCTTTATATCTTGGACTTGCGCTCGTCGTTGAGCGTCCCCCACATAGTGTCCGGCCGAACGCATCCACTCATCTGCCTCGCTCTCCCATCGGCTTTCAATATATTATGCATAGAATTCTTTTGCACAAGCTTTTCCTCTTTCTCTGGTGACTCCCTGCCATATCACCCGTATGGCTGATAGCTATTGCGTTCCGTGCCCAGACAATACCACAAATGCTTCCCTCGCACCTCGTCCCGGCCGCCGTCTCCTGCATTTGTGTCATGATCCTCGGCTTCCAAATCCATGATGTTGGCATATGTGGCAGTGCTTCTCCGCGAGCGCTCAGAGCCTTTACATCCCCGTTGCCGCTAACCGATTGAATTAGGTTTGCAGCTGCGCCACCACCTTGTTCATACAGCGGTGTAAACTTTTCAGAACCCTGCCTGGGCTTTGTGTGTCACTAATTTCGCGCCCCCTTTCAGGGACACTACGGATCCCGTCTAAAAATCAAATAGAATACAGACTAAGGGACACTCCGGCGCGCTATTCTGCCTCCCGAACTGGATATCTCGCCTCGCCACCTTCTTCTTCCTTCCCGCGTCACCGCACTCTGATAACCTCATTCAAACAGAAGGTGTGATATCATGGGTCTTCATACCTTAGCATTAGCCTAGTCGCTTCTTTGATCCCTTCAATCATCCACTACAGTGACACGAGGCCCTGCGAGCCCTTTGAGCTGATCCCATTCCACTGTGACTGCATATCACATGGATAGGAGGGAAGGGAGAAGTGTGCGCGCGCAATCTGTGGATGACTCCGTCCGCCTTAGAGGGCCAGGCTCTTGCTCAGCAGGGCCTCGCAAGGTGAAGCATATAAACTCCTCTCCAAAACCTCTAAATTTGACAATCACCTGCTCATCATCCTTGCACATCTCTCATACTCTTGAATTTAAACGAATCTTCAACAATCCTATCGCTTCCCATCAGAAACATAACATGTGCTTCCTATTGGTCACGATGACTACCTACACCGTCTGCAAACACTCCATCCCAGAGCCTGCAGAGGGAGTCAAGGTATGCAAATATAAATTCATATTTTCGACCTATGGAAACTAAAACGCACATCTTACTTGAAATCAGGTCGATTGCGAGAAGCACTATTGCCGAGTGTCTCGATGCCATCCTGATGATTGCAGACGAGGTAAATGTCTGCAATCAAGCGCCACTGCACCAGTAGCTCACCGCGACTCAGTACCAGGAAAAGGATGCGAAGATACATGCTGGCAATAGTGAGCCCTTCAGCATGCCGTGCGCTCCAGATCGTAACAACTAATTCCTCGTTACGCAATTCTGTCGCATTGCTTCCCTCCCTTAAGCATGAAGCAACCAGTGCCGGTTGAGAATGCCAGAAAAGTGCATGGGTTGTGTCCAAATTGTACGCTACTGCTTGCATAGCGGCCCTCCCCTTCAATCCACCAAACGCTATGATGTGATACGGACGATTTAGCCTTTTTTTGGGTTCAATGTATTTGTAGATCATGTCATATTCCATATGCATCAGGACTTTGTGACTGCCAGTTAATTGAGTTCTATGTCACGTCTAGTCAAGGTGGTCGTGGAGGCCCGAGGTGTTTTCAACTAGTTCTCCCAACTTACCGAAACCCACGTGTCTCTTTGGAGCAAAGAATGCTTAAAGGGTAAATTGGGCACCACCTGAATGGGGTGCTCTGGTATGTCCCCATATAGTAAGTAGGTTTCTTCGGTGGTACCCACATCTTGGCTCTTCGCGCAGACGGCGAGTTATGTGATATCCCGTTGCACGTCTCCTGTCCTAGTTACAGAAGGCCGGCGGACATAGAGGGGTCCTCAGGCCCACGAACATGTCCTCGTTGAATCAGTGTCTACAAAAGGCACGTTGACAAAGGCTGCCCGCCACTACCGGTGGTAGTGTAGCAGATATACCCTTCTCTGGACCCAGGAAGGCGCACCTGTGAAGATAAACTTTCAGGGTGTGAAAGTTCTCGAAAGTATCTTGGTGCATCTGAAAGCATAGGGGATGCACTAGAGGAAGAAAGAAAGGCTAGGCCTTATCGTGAATGAGCAGAAGCTGACGATGCCCCTTTGAGAAGCCTCAGAGTGAGGTCATCGAGCCCTAACTTGTTCTGAAAGACTACGGGAAAGGAAAAGGCCGGTATAGAACCACCTAATTGCCCAATGGCGGATTAGCTTCCTTTCATTTCATGACAGTTATCATCACAAACGACGTCGCAACTCACCGCAGTGCATCTTGTTCTTCGTCTGCAAATAGGGTCTCTCAGAAGCACGACCGTGGCGCTAGTGCGAGTTTTGGTTCGCCGAAAATTGCACATCAGAATCAAGGGACCAATGAGATGCATTTCACACAGCTGTCAACGATAGTGGGGGACGGCGAGCTAACTGAAAGACGGAGCACAGCATACACAACGAACTTTCAGCTCATATGATGTCAGTGTGACGTGATAGCATAAGCATATAGATCCGGGCGCACCAACTAGCACGGCATTAATAAGTTAGGACTGCGACACATCGGCCTCAACGGCGATTGCCTCAGTGTCTTCGGGCCTAGGAGCAGATAGTGTGTAATCCTGAGAGCTGTCCTCTTGCGGACCATGCACGGGAGTAGCATTGGAAGTCAATGTCAGCGCTGGGCTAGAATTGCTCGTCGCTATAGGCCGAGACGGTGGAGACGGCTGAGACGTGCCACCAAGCGAGTCATACTTTCGGGAGAGGGATATCTGTGTGGCTTTGGTAAGTTAGAGTAGATGGCATGTACGTTGACTTACTCGTGAGATGCCACCCGTATTTTCAATATTGTGGTAGAGCTCAAGAAGGTTACCAACAACGTCTGTCCGCAGATATTGCACGGCAATGGTGTTAGGATCAGCAAATCCAGGCTCTCCTGTATGACTTACCGGTGAGATTTTGCAACTCTGTTTCTTCGATGGCAAAGGCCTGCACCCAAGGTCCAGCGACAGGGGTGGAGAGAAGAGTATCCAGATCTATGCATAAGGGCACACTTGATGTCGGAACGTTGTCGAGGGTATTTTCGCCACTCGTTTCATTTACAGCCATATCCATTTCGTTGGACGACTGATTAGATCCTACGTTGACGGTGGTTGTCGGAGGCTTTGATGTCCCGGCGCCATTCGCCACCAAGCTGAGAGTTGCATCTCGACCATGTTCGTGTGGAGGTGGTGTCGCATGCCGCTCGCTACTAGACGTGGGGGTAAGCCCTCCACCCTCACAAATCTGTTGTATCGCATCCTCAGAGCCTTCTGCACCCTCTTGCGATGTGCTGATGACAGTGTATGCGATCAAGTATGCCGCGCTCGCTATCAGGTTCGGGCGGTAAAAGAGGCAAAGAGGGATACGCAGTCTGTATCCTTTTATGAGATCCACGTGGCATACTCCAATATGAATCGAGCATCCCTATCCACTCACGAGTCATTGACGATAGACCACGCAAGCTGGTAGAGACCTCGTGGGATCATCGCAAGATGAGCGAGTCTCCCCTTCCACTCCCAACGATGAGCGTCTCTCAAGCCCCCCCCAAAAGCTTCGGCTAAACATTCATGAGGGTGTGAAATAGAAAGGTCGAAGCATAAAGCCTCCAAGACGATGGGTTCGAATGATTGAATTCGGTCCTGCCATTTGTCGACTTCCTGAAATGAGCAACGAGAACACATGAGCTAGGCGCAGGGGCACAAAATGAGATATGAACCTTGGTATTATTTGAGTCGGCGTTAATATACTTCTTCAGGTAGCAAATTTGGGCCACGTCTTTGAGTTTCCTTGTAGACTCCTCCACTTTACTAGCCAAGAAAAGGCAAGTTATTGCTGTGTACTACAAGGATGTTACGAAGCCAGTGTTTTGTAGCGGTAAGCATGCGATTCACCATTGATTCCAACACAGTAGGTCCAGCTTACCATTTTGTCGTAGCCATGAGGTCCGATCGAGTGTCTCATATAAAACCGATGAAAATAGGCCGCAGCACAGGAGAGGACATTAGATTTCCTAGAAGCAGGCCATTCCCTTAGCTTTGAAGCCTTTATTGCTCCTAAAACCGCAAGCACTTGAGTCCACTTACAATTTCAGCGCGTTTCCACAACGCAACATGAAGTGAATACCATCATTTCGTTCTTGTATTTCCTTGAGTGCTGAAAGATTATCTAAATCGCGGGAAGGTGTATGCTGAAAGTGAATGGGTTCGAATTGCCATTGGACCCCAAAGTCTAAGTCCATCGTTTGTTTGAGATTGAGTGATCGAGAATCTGAACATTTGGAGTTGCTGTAATCTCAGGATCTTCCTGGTCGAAATTGCTACCTCAGTCAATGAGCTCAGCCAGCGAGGTCCACTGCCAGAGCGAGCAGTGTGCCAATGGCAAACCGGTGTCCAAGCTTGAGTGTCCAACTTGTACTAAGTGAGTGGGAAACATATTAGTCTTTCTATTGAAGGGCATGCACGCGACCTTACCAGCCTCGGCGCATAGATTGAAGATACCCGGATCTTTCTTTTGCACTCAGGACTGCTTCAAAGCAAATTGTGAGACATTTTTGATGAATCGCGTCTTCTTACTGTCTCACGAAACCTGATACGCTACATCTGTTGCCTTAGGGGTGAGCGCACACCTACTCACGCCTTCCACTGATAAATCGGCTGAATACTATTATGGGTATAGAAAACGCACAAGAAGCTGCATGACTTGGTTAAGGACCTGTCCCGGGGAGCTACAAACGCAGGTTAGGCTCGAACATTCTCAAGATTTTGTATCACTGCTAACCACCGGTGCAGATGGCACTCTCAACCCGTTTCCAAAATACAATTTCCGCGGATCGTTGAGGCCGTCTTATCCACTGTCGCCTCAACGGCTTGTACCAGATCATATACCTCGCCCGGACTACGCCAATGATCCAGAAGGTCAGTTTTTGGTCTGAATCATGCATCAACCACATCTGATAGTGGCGAAATAATAGGTTATCCTGCATCAGAGGCAACTCGAGCGGCATTTCAGATCCAAGTGCTGAAAGAGGAGGAGATCGCGAAGATGCGAGTCGTGTCACGGGTAGGTGATCATCAAAACATCAAATTAGTATGCACTTTCCTCACGGCCCCCTGTTTAAGATGAGCCGGGAGATTCTAGACTTAGCAGCATCTCATGTCAAGCCTGGTATCACTACCGACGAGATCGACGCTGTGGTGCATGAGGCTACGATTGCCCGCAATGCTTACCCATCGCCTCTCAATTACCGATGCTTCCCGAAGTCCGTTTGTACTTCAATAAACGAAATCATCTGTCATGGAATCCCGGATCAACGTAAGCTACGGGAGGGCGATATTGTCAATATAGGTCGGGTCCCACCATCGTATATGTCTGCACGTATCCGCTTACCTGTTGTTATCCAGACGTCTCGGTGTATTTTGACGGATACCATGGAGACGTGAACGGGACCTATCCCGTAGGAAAGATTTCCGAAGAGGACACGAATCTCATTCGGACCACTCGAGAATGTCTGGATGCATCCATCAAGATGTGTAAACCAGGGGCCCTTTTCCGCGACATCGGCAAAGTCATGTAAGCTGCGAGCAGAGAATGCCATCTAGACCACGCTTCTCAAACATATTTCTAGTGAACCAATAGCGACTGCAAATGGGTGCAGTGTGGTCAGGAGCTACACAGGACACGGCATTCATAAACTGTTCCACACTGTATGTTACCCTTGGTCCATCTGTTGTCATGGAACTGACTCCATATCTTCCATTATCCTCAGGTCCCCAATATTCCACACTACGCGAAGAACAAGGCAGTTGGAACAATGAGACCAGGGATGGTGGGCTACATATAGAATCTTCGGTCATTATTATGGCTCAACCAACCTCCATTTTGTTAGACATTTACGATAGAGCCAGTAAGTCTGATTGTCAACGTTGAGCCAGTACCTTAACATCATTTTGACACATTTTGACCTGCAGATGATCAATCTAGGTCCATCTTATGCAGCTGACGAGCATTGGCCTGATAAATGGACATGCACAACATCAGATGGCAATCACAGCGCGCAGTTCGAAGAGACGTTACTGTGAGTCTATTCAGCCTAGGTTTCCCAGCCACGCTCATGCTTGTGCCATAGAATTACAGAGACGGGGGTAGAAATACTCTCAGCCGCCCCCGGCACTACGTCAGTGTACTAGACAGAGAAGTTTCCTCTTGTCGTCCCCAGTATGGTATAACAGAATGCATGCTGAAGTTAAGTGATGCATGCGTGCTTTCGCACGTGGTCAGGTTTAGTGCGTGTGACATTGTATGCATACCATCTACGATCTCTCCGCATCGATCCTATCCTCCCTTCTTTACCTTCTCCGTCAGCATTATCTATCGTTGCTTCCTTTTTTTTCTCTTCGACGTATCAGTCAAAGTGGTGCGTATGCCGGGATTGTAGAAAGCTTGCACCACGTGGCTCAGGTTATGCTGCATCTGAACGGGTTAGTCATAGGCTGCTTGAATGTTTGATACCAAGCTCGTTGACGAATGGCTTCGGCTGGACCAGGTCAGTTGATCGGCCTTCCGCTCGTATGTCTTCAGGCTGAAAAACCTTCAAAAAGAACGAAAGCACCCGCGCCGAAATCAAAGCGCTAGTGGCGGAAAACAATGGAGCCGAACTTGCAGACCGCCTTAGGTGAGTTGAATAGAACCCATCCGAAATCACTTCACGAAAACTTACGATGTTGGCCTTATAGATCCCGAATTGAGTTCGGCACTGCAGGTCAGCCTAAAATATTTGGGAACATGACCTACGAGATATGAAATCATTCTTAGGCCTTCGAGGCCGGATGGAAGCTGGCTTCTCTCGCATGAATGACTTGACCGTGATCCAAGCATCGCAGGTTGGCAGACGTTCGTCGCGTCCTATTCGAGCAATGATGACTCACCTCGTCTTCTTGCAAGGGTCTATGTGCGTATGTTTTGCACAACGTACATCAGGCCAGAGAGAAAGGCATAGTCATTGGACATGATCATCGACATCATTCGGAGCGTTGGGCTCTCCTGACTGCAGCTGCTTTCATTGGAATGGGGGTCAAGGTTCACCTCCACCGCGGCCTAGTTCATACCCCCATGTAGAGAAATCTCCCTCACGAATACACATCAATTTCTGACCCAAGCCATTTATTTAGGGTACCGTTCTCTGTTGGGCGCCTGAACGCCGCATGCGGCGTTATGATCACGGCATCTCACAACCCGAAGACCGATAATGGTTACAAGGTCGGTGAAATTCTCTTACCTACAAAAAGCCGTAACGCTCCTTCACATAGAAATATTCAGGTATACTGGGAGAATGCGGTACAGATAATCGGACCGCATGACAAAGGCATCGCCAGATCTATCCTTGACAATCTAGAGCCGAGCATCAGCGCATGGGACGTGAGGGGTGTCTTGGAATCCTCTCTATGTCATGATAAGACTCAAGAGCTGGTGGAAGCTTATTTTGTTCAGCTCTTGAAACTCAGTCGCACCCGGTGAGTCTGGTCAGGTGTTGATCACCATTCATTCAGCGTAACCCGCTGAAGTATGACGCCCACATTTCAGCACTTTGAACCCCAGAGCTGATGTCAAGTTCGTCAGCACAGCCATGCATGGGGTGGGCCACCGCTTCGCGGCTAGAGCTTTCGAAGTGTTTGGCTTGAAGCCATTCTTCCCTGTGGAGTCTCAGAAAGACCCAGATCCGGAATTTCCGACTGTGATATTTCCAAATCCAGAGGAGAAAGGTGCCCTTGTAAGCTCTGTCTTACTTTACCTCTCGATTCATGGATGTTCATTGTACTCATGTTGTCGCCAGGATCTTGCACTGGCCGAAGCCGACAAGCAAGGGGCGCTTTATGTCTTAGCCCAAGATCCAGATGCAGATCGATTTGCTGCAGCAGAAAGACAGCAAGTCTCCGCCTTTAGGCCCGTCCGGCATGTTGATGTGGCCAATGCGCTCTAACACTTGGTTTGTCAGACCCGACCAGAGTTGGAAAGTCTTTTCAGGCGACCAGTTGGGTAGTATATTTGCGGCATGGATCTTCGAATGCCGTCGCAAAGAAGGCCAAGAGTCAAGTATCTATCCTCTCACGCACTTCTCTAGGACATGTCCGTGCTTACAGGCTTTCTAGATAGGACTGCTATGGTCGCCTCCACCGTCAGCTCCAAGATGGTGCAGAAGATGGCCATGGTTGAGGGATTCCGCTTCGTTGAGTGTCTGACCGGTATGTTGTTCGTCAAACGGTTTCGAGAGATATCGCCCTCATTTGACCTCCCTCTACCGTAGGATTCAAGTATATCGGAAACACGGCTCTAGATCTTGTCAAAGAGGGCTATGAAGTACCTTTCGGATATGAAGAAGCTATTGGATTCATGATGGGAGATGAAGTGAGAGATAAAGATGGTGTCGCAGCTACGGTAAGCGTTTGTGATCATCCCGCTCTTGACCACGTCTTGAATGCAAGAACGCTGAGCCGCGGGTATCGATCAGGTATGCTTTGCAGAGTTAGCAGTTTTTCTTCGAGCAAATGGCAAGACTGTGGCGGAATACCTTGACGATATATACAGAAAGTGAGGCATCTCCTCGCCGTGTTGAAGCTAATGGTGCCGACCCTCCTCTTTAACACTTCAGCTATGGATACTATCAGGTGCTCCTTTCTCTCATTGATCCCCTTTGATGAGTGTGGTCTGTATCACTCACACGCAGCTATGTGACGGAAGACATCAAACAGCTACTTCATATGCCGAGAATCGTCAGTGGTCGAGCAGATCTTTGCGCGATTGAGGGACACAGTGGGCGCTGCTCCCTCCCTTGGGCTAGGACAGAAGCTCAATACGCTCACCACATCTCATTTCACAGCCGAATGCCCCCTTCGTCTCCCCATCAAATGCGCGGTACCCTGCCCTCCTCGGCGGCTTACCCATCATTACCGTTCGCGACTTAACGATTGGCCATGGCTACGACAACAGCATGCCGGAGCCCGATTACAAACCCGCCCTGCCGTTATCCAGCGGCCAGATGATCACTTTCTCAGCCGCCGACGAGAAGATGGGGATAGGGCTGACACTGACGATCAGGACCAGTGGAACGGAGCCCAAGGTTTGTTTTCACATAACGAACCGCGGCGAGATGCTTACAGGTTGAACCGTCTGCAGATCAAATATTATCTAGAAGGATACGGGACGGATAAGGAAGAGGTTGGGAAGCTTTTGGAGGGAGTAGTAGAAGAATTGAGAACGGAGTGGTTGGAGGCTAAAAAAAATCAGCTGGGTGAGCCTTAGGCGGTAGATAAGAAGGCTGATGGTCAAACTGTAATCAATGGACTTGAAGACCCCTTCGTGTCAGCTTGGAATCATAATGAGTGGTTTATTCGATTACTAGGCGGGAGATGCGATTCCTTCCATCGAGACAACACCGCTGGATGGTGTGCTATCCATAAGAACCGCCGACTGCCGTGAAGCTGAACCAACGTGGTCTTCTCGTGGCGTCACGAGAGCTGTTGGCAGTCCCAAGTCCTGCTTCAAAGTGGTCTTGAAACCATCAACGCGCTTGGCTTCTTCCATCGTCCACTCGATCGCTACATCGGTTGTGTGTGGTTGACGAGGCGCCCAGCGTTCATAGGCTGTGGTGCTTGGTGCATAAGCGATTTGGGCAGCAAGAATCTGTGGGGGGGGGGACAGGTTGAGTGAAGAATCAATTGAAAAGTCGGTGTGAGGATTGCTGTCAGTGCATGGTACCCACAAGAATATCAGCTGTTAACCCTTTGATCGGAGCCAGCACTTTTGGGGACTCGGATGAGGCTGTCATGTGCGGTGGGCGCTGGAAGATATGCTCCCTCCATTGAGTGTTACTCACCCAAGGGATGTCTTTGATCTCGTGTCTGCAACCTTCCACCAGACCTGGGTGAAGGAAAGCATCCAATCGCCAGTCGAAGATCTCGTCTACCTCTTCAGGGTTGGCTTTTAGTAAAGGGAGCACAGTTTCTGGGTCGGAGAGGTATGCGACCACGGGGGTGACGATGATCTTGTAAAGGGAGATCTGAGCTGGAAGCGTGGTGAGGATATGGATGGACTGGTGCGGCATTGGAAGACCGATCTCCTCGTTCGCTTCCCGCAGCTGAACAAGTTCAAAAAGGATATTATTTTTCGCTGATATAGCCTTCGTGCCTTATAAACATTAGTCGTTGCTTACCGCGGTGAACACAGGCGTTTTGTCATCTGGATCGCTCTTTCCCCCGGGGAGGGCGACCTGGCCAGGATGTGAGCGAAGTGACATCGACCGTGTCGTCAAGGTAACGTGGAGGGAGTCGTCTGCTTTGTCATGATATAGGAGGATTAGAACAGCTGCGAACCGCGGTTTAGGATACGACGCGTATTTGCTTGGAAAGGAGGCACTGAAATGACCAAGTTCATTTCTCAGCCTCAGCCAATCTAGCACGACTGATATGAGATCCACGTACATAGAGTATTCTGGTGAGGGCGAAATGTATGCTTGAAGTTGACGGATGTGTGGTTGTATATGCGGTGGCACGCGAGTGAGATCCAAGGTAGAAGAAGAAGAAGATGCCATATGGTTCGAGTGATATGGAGGCATGCAAGCCTTATGTATAATGCAGACAAGTAAGAAGGTGTCTCAACTAGATGATGGGGGTGGTGAGGACGGCAGCGAAAAGAGATCGCCGGAGAGGCCGTGTGACGATGACGGCTACGGCAGTTGAGGTAAAAGTGGGGACGCATGGAGCATCTCGCTGGCCCTCCTATCTACCACATCGCGACCAGTCTCAAGACCTGGCCTTCACACTAACGACTCGTCTGTCGACTGCTTTGCCCCCTTTCGCACCTTGAAAAGCAACTCGCGGGATCCCAAGTCGAAACAGAGATGGACGCCTGCTGTCTGGCATTGCACTCGTGTGCCTTATAACAAGGTCGCTACTCTCCTTGCCCGGTCCACATGACACCCCAACCTCAATATTCCCCGACTCTCTTTTACCCAACAGTACAGTTTATCAACGATATCCCACAGAACTTTTCTTGGCTTTCCTAACATCATGATTTCAACCGATAGCACTAGAACGATCGTCTTGAGCAAGCTGGAAGTGAAAGCAAACGCCTCGCCCTTGTGGAACCATCCTCCAATATGGGGACATAAGTGCTGACAGCTGTGAGAATACACGATAGACTAAGTATTGATGACCGCCCGACCGTGTGCGTCAATCTCATCGTTGGAGGAGGCCGTCCAACCCAAAATGAAGAGGTTCTAATCTTTGGAATTGTGGAATCGTTTGAGATCCTGCCTCCGATGATGCCTACAGGCTATCTCCGGAGTGGTAGTGTGGCCCACCTCCGAAAAACGTGTTTTACCACTTGGCCAAACTGCGCTGCGGTATCCGTAGAATATCGGCCTACAGGGAGAGCCCGCAGGCTTCTGTAGACAGGCGTCCATGTCTGTAGCAACCGTAGACTCCATGGAACGCCGTGTTGATTTTCCTGATGCATTTGCGCCATGCTTTCCGAGTTTCGTATCCTGAAGACTCTGGTACCCTGAATGCCATATTTTGGCGGCCAAGGAGGCTTTCAGACTCTTCTCTCTATATCTCGTGACGCCGGCGTTTGCTGGGGTTGGGGATGGATCAATCATCAATCCCATAGCGTAGATTCCGGGAGGGGCGATGATGATGCCACCCTCGGTTGGCATGATGCCAGAGGGTGGGGCTATCTAGAGGGTTATGCAATAGACTTGTTTGATAACGCTTTCCAGTCACCCCAGCATGACACACCCGCGCGGTACTCTTATAGACCAGTCTAGAATGTCAAGTCGAAGTGATGAGTAGCGGGCATTCCAAAATTACGCCTGTGCAGACATGCGTCTTGGCCTCCCGGCTGGTGGCGGTCGTGCTCTTTCAAGCGTGGGGTTAGGGTGCGACGAGGCCAACTCCTGATCTCGTCAATAGCAAACTTTGATATGTTAAATCATCACTGATAGTTGATGCGACCTCTCTCTTGTGCAAGCGGTGGATGTGGGTTGTAGACATTCGCCCGATCAGTAGTCTGATCGTATAATGATCGAGGCGGTTGCTGGGTGGATGATGGTGCTTCTGTCTGTGTCAAGATTGGGACGAATGACCCAGGAATCTGTGGCTAAAAACGTGCAAGGGAAACCCAGTGTAGTGGAACCGTGTCACCTCGCAGCCTCCTGGCCCCTTTGCGAAGCTGGCCCAGATCTTCTTGGCCAAAGACCAACGGAAAGTCCAGATAACCACATCCAGATGGACTGTACGGCTTTCTAGATGACTCCCGAGCGCTTATACAGTGGAGGAACTGAACCTCCGAGCCAGGCAGTGCGCCACCCTCACGAGCAGGGTGGCTGCACGTCACTGGGAAAAGTAAGCCTCCAAAAGCCTGTGTGCCAAACGAGAAGGCTCCCAACTTTACAGTATAGCTCATGGTCGAGTGACTTCTTGTAAGCGTTCGACCCTAAAGTATAGCATACTTTACCATATACTTCAACGGCCACTACGGATCCCGCGTTCAATCCAGCTATCGTTTCCGGCCCATTCGCTCTGGAATCCGATCCTCCCCCTTTCCTCCCCTCCCGTTCCCACCAACCAACGCACCAGCTATTCTGTGTCCCTGTCTCGTTCTTGTATTTTACCCTACTTCTGCTTTCATTGATTCAGTCGGCGCTCGATAGACCGCACCCCGAGGAACCGCCCCTGCTTAACCGTCTCAGAATTTCAAATCACGTCCTCTCTAGCCCCTTACGTCCTAAACATGGGCGACTATTCCATATCATCCTCCAATGCCTATCATCATCACCATCTCCAGCATGCCTCTCATCCTCAGCGTACCCACTCTGGGGCTTCCACCAACCGCGATCAAGACGCGACCTCCCAGCCCCAGTCCCAATCGCAATTCTACCCCGCGCTGCCGCAGCATCATCCACAACCACAACACTCTCCGTCGTTTCGGCGTCAGCAGCAGCAGGCGAACGGCCATATTCATACTTATCCCACCCCACACTCCTTTTCGCATTCGCTCCCGGTAACAGACACTTCTGCGGAGCCCGGGTCAAGTCCTATATCCTCTTTACGCACATCTACTCGTTCCGGAGGACCACAGGAAGCCATGCCTTCTCAGCACGCCCCGAGTATCACAACTCAACGATCTCAGGTCTTGGGACACCAGAGCCAGGAGCACGATCATCAACAGTCGAAGTCTCACTCCTTCAAATCACTCTTGCCTCCTCAAGTACCAATCTCGGCACAACACATCCCACAGTACGCATTTGGAGCTTCATCGCCGCATCCGACAGATGAACTAGCTCCAAAGCTCGGTCAGACAAGGTGCTGTGAGTGTCGACTTTCATATTTGGCCGTTTCTGGTCTTGCTTTCCCGATTTACCCCCCGTCATTCCGGACGCGTTCGCACGTCCGATCACGGGGAGCTCGATGCGCCCTGGAGCTTTTCTTTATACGAGTTATAAGGACCTTTCATCCTTCCTCGATGCGCCAGTGCAACAGACTTTTCATTTTAGCCATTTCTGGTGCTTGGTCCTTTTGTTTGGGCCTCGAAGCCGGATAACGGTTCGATCGCAGATGCATCTCGATCAGCCCACCGATCATCCAAAAAAACACCAAACCTTTCCTGAAGAAGGCCGTTTTCCACTGTCACTCTTCCCCGATTCGCGCTCTCAGGCCGCTAATGGGAGCATATTATACTAATCTAAATGTCTTTTTCTTATCATTGTACTATTGCTCATCACCTTTCGAACCTTGCCAACATCGGCCACGTCAACTTCAACATCGCTCGGCTCCATGATACTTATCGCCCCATAGATTGGACTCTCTTATCAGCCCAGCTCACGTTTATGTACATGGACCCGACACTTCAAATCCATATGGGTCCCCAGGGGCCATCTATGGCTGGCCGTTCCATCCTCGACTTCGTACACCCCGACGAAGTCGACAGCGCCAGGCGAGATCTCTCGAGAGTATCCCAGAACAAAGAGATCAACGGCAGCGTCACGCGTGTGAGGTTCCTCCGCCTGTCGGTCATCCGTCTCGAATTTGGGGCAACGACCAGGGATATTGGGTCGTTCCCGGGGGTAACGAACATCATCTATGACGAGAACTACCTCACCGCGGATTTGGTCATCAACTGGGTCGCAGAAGGCGTTGTATTATGTTTCATTCATGCAATTATGGGTGAGTTTTTTTGCACACTCGCGTGACATGGGGAGGCATGAGGTACAAATCGGGCTTGTATATCGACCATCTTCATCTTAGATTTATCGGATAACGACAATGATGCTAAATCCAAGACCCCATGGACCAATTGGTGTAGAACGCAGCTCATGGACGATCGGGTGAGTGGTTGAATCTGCAAACAGAACGTTAGATCCTTGTTTCTGACTTCTCTGGGTTCCGGTCTTCTTTTCGATCCTGCATCTCTAGCACTGTGAGGCGCTATATCGTTCCGTCGCCACCCCCGCTTTAAGCCACCCACCAGGCTACGAACGCCAAAAATACCCAGCAAATCCCGAAAACCGCGCTCTCATATCAACTGAACCTGTCTCGCCCTTGACATCGCACACATCGCACGACAGAGTCTTCCAGATAGTCAAGAATGATGAACATCGCCCGACGCTCTTTTCCTGGCCGCCTCTCAGCACTCCAGAAGTGGGTGCTCTGGTTGGAGGAGCCGCCATGGGCATGACAGATCTGGAGGCGGCCGAATTCTCGAGATTGGCGCGGAAGATCCCCATCAGTGACGCTGCCGCAGTGGCAGCTGAAGGTGAAAGTGCTCAGTCTTCAGAGAACCGCAGTGGCAAAACTGGAATGCAGGTCCCTCCGAGGAGCCGGACAGAGTTATTTGCGAGACATGCCCAGACGAGCTGCACGAGCCGGTTCATACACGTAGAAGATACATTCGAAATACCTGGGAGAAACGGTATAGGTAGGAGGGTCGAGTGTGTCTATATTCCACATGGTGAGTTGGAGAGATCGCTAAGTGATAAATTCACCTTCCTAAATACTGAATCTGGTCATCTGTTTGTGTGGCAGGGGCCATTATCTTTGCATGCTATAAAATTGTCGCAGGGCCCGTCGTCCAGAAACAAATTCAGCAGCCGCAACAGATTGGTTATTATCCGATTCCTGGCCCGGCTGGTGGCGTCAAGACCCACCAGCAATATCAGTACAACCAACCTTACCCGACGCATCCGTATCCAGAGCCTCAAACGCTGCCTCACGCACCAGCCTGGGGTCCACCCTCGCCTCATCAGATCTACACAGGTCCTGAGGATGGTGGCCCCCCTCTCCATTCAGTGTCGCATACGTATCCTCAGCAATATCAACCTCAACCACGGTACCAACCTCAACCTCACGCAGACAAAAATCACGCATATCCTTCGCAGTCATCTACTACCTCTTCGATCACACCTCCTACGCCTGGTGCGACCGAGGGTGTCACAAGGCCAGAGATACGACCACCGCTCAACGGACGGGAACAACCACAACAGCAAGCGCCATCTCAGGGACGACCTACATGGACGTCAGGACCTCCGGCGTGGAATGGAGGTCCTGGGGCCGACGGTACCACGTCAGCACCTGCCCTACAGCCTCCTGCTCACATCACAGCCCCATCTTCGGCGCCAGTGGATGGCTCGTTTAATCAATATTCATCGAATCAATATCAACAGCCGCCATCACACTCCTATGCCTCCGTGCCCTATGATCAGCATCCCTATGCCCCTGCAATTCCATCGCCGACGAGGCCCATACGTAGTCAGTCACACTCAACTGTTCCTAATCCGAGTGGGGGTGAGCTTTATTACTCGCCGCATGGTCATTATGCACCGCCACACCCGTACAATCCACTGCAACCTGTGCAAAACGGTGGGACAACCTCGCCGTTCCCTCGCGAGTCAAGCGGGGAAGAAGGTTCGGCGGTGCATAATGGCAGGCACGACGAGTACGCGATCGATAACCAGCATTACGGTGGAGCAAATGGAGCTCAGTACGCTCCTCCGGATGCCTCAACGAGTGCTAGGTATAACCAACGCGATGGCATGGCCCCGCAGTCCCCTCCACCGCTGATGGGCAGTCCCACCCATCCTTTGATACCAAAGGAGAGGGAGCCGTGTGGCGCGCGAGTGGGTGGTGTGCCCCCGCCTGGCGTGACGCAGTGCATTAGTTGCTCGACTACGAATTCCCCCGAGTGGAGAAAAGGCGCGTCTGGAAAGAAAGATCTCTGCAACGCGTACGTTACTTTCGAATAGTTTCATTGCGTCTCATTGGTCCTAACCTACCCAATCAAAATAGATGTGGCTTACGCTTTGCTCGGAGCCGTCAAAAGCTTGAAGGAAAACATCCTCAGCGTCGCGTAAGGCGGGATCAGATTGGTTTCACTCCGACGTCTCCTAGTGCCGCTCCGATCAGAACTCCGAAGAAGGTTCGCGGAGGTGCAGCTGCTAGACGTGCGACAGTATCGTCGGGCGTACCTGGAGACTCATCTGATGCGGCCCAGATGAGAGACGGATCACAGTCATGGGATCCCTATATGGAAGACCCGCCGCAAGGAGGACCACCCGGTACGGATGGAGAGGAGTACCATCTACAACATCAGCCTCATCATTCTGGTGAAGGTTCCGCCACCTATCGTCGAACGTCGTATGACCGTAGCGATCGTTATATCCCGGCGATGGATTTACCTCAGCACCTTGGTGGTGGTTTGGCCCCTCCGCATCCGTCTGAGTATGGCTATCCGCTGACGCCCACTGCCTCCGATGGGGGAGCAAGGCGATAGGGGCACCTATTGATCACTCCTCTATCCGCCTTTCCCGTTCTCCTGACCATCAAAATATCGTCCAGCTTGTTACTTGGCCCTACGTTCAACGCGCTGGTTACATTTATTTACGCATCGTATACGGTTTCGCTTCTCATTTTCCACTCTCTGTATCAGTCTCATGGCCGTGGCCTCCACATTTTGCCGTTATCTTATCGAAGCGTTTCCGCCATTGGCGAAGACGTGGGCTTCCTTCCTGTACATCTTTCCCCAGACTCTTCCTGATCATCACTCTTTCCGACCATACTCTGATTGACTTGATCGCCTTCGAATCTGCTATCCAGTCTCGTCTTTGAATCGCTTACGACGATAGGCAATGCTAGTATCCTGGTGCGATGGGCACTGCCTTTGACGAGGCCTTCCCATACCGCATGTATTTCCGAGACAAGGCGTCAATACTGAACCATTGATATTGTGATGATTACACATGAGGCGCTCAGCTACAATGGTGGCTATCAATCCTCCAGTTTGAACATCGCCAAGATATCCTCGCCAACTGCCCGGCCAGTCCCAGCCTTCCTGCGATACAATGCCAGACTGCTTCCTTCACAAACCAAGCTTAAATCCACTCCTTCCCCTTCCGTCTTCACGGACTCGATCACTTGATGTAAAACGTCCCGTAACTTGACCATACCGATTTCAGCCCGCTCAGCGTACATTCGCAGGTCTCGACCGGCCAGATCGTACTTCTCTGCAGGCTGGAAAGCTCCACGATTGTGCTTCGCCAGGTATAGGTAAGGCGTTTGGGAGAGATAGAGCTGCGGGTAGGTATCCGCCCAGTCGAGAGGCTTGTGTGCAGCACGGGTCTTTAGTTCGATCAAGGAGGCTTGCGGCACGATGGTACGGGATGCAGAGCGGCGAACGGTCAATCCGGGGAACAACCTTGTATTGGTGGTGAGACTGGAGAAGGCTGACGTCAGGGCGTCCTCTTCGTCCTCGTTCCCGACAGCAGCCGGGATTGCCGTGCACGCATCGACCTCGAAACGAAGAAGGATTCGGATGCCTCCAAGGGACTAAAATTCCGTAATTAGCGTAGTAATTAGTAGGAGGTTTAACTTTTGGTACTGACAAGGGTGATGATTCGATGGTGGCCAGTAGCCGTCTCACACCCCAGAGGTTGCATCGTTGCTGCCTTTTCATACTCATGCCCAAATCCCTTGAATCCGCTGATGATTGTCGATGCCCTCTTCTCCGTCCGCGTGAAGAGTACCGTACCTCCGGCAAGTTCGACATCAATCCGGAAGTCTTCCAATGCTGAGGCCCTTGTCGCCCACCGGAGAAGCTTTCGGATGTTGTTGCGGTCCGAGATCAGATCAGTCTCTCGAAGCTTCTCGGTTTTGCCGAGATCTTTCAACGTCGCGAAGATTGGTGTCAGAGGTGAACGACTGGCACCCATCCTGGCAGAGTTCTGGTCGATGAACTGTCTTCCTGCATCCTGCGGGACTCGCACTGGGTCACGATTGGCCCAGATCGATGGCGCGCCTAACAGACAAGACCATAAGAATAAGATTCGTCACGACGATTGAAACGCGATGAAGTCGGCTTGGAACTCACCTGGAACCAAGATCGTCGGAGAGATCTCTTCCAGCCATGAGTAAGACGCGATTGCCTCAACATCGGAGATCTTAACTTGGCCCGTAGCAGCAATGTTAGGCGTGAAGCGCTGGACGACTTGTTGCAAGTCTTTCGTCACATGGTTGGGCGCAGACTCCGTCGAGTCTGTGTAAGGGGTGTGTTGGGAGCGGGATGGGCGAGACATGATTGGGATGGTTGTTGAGCTGCCGGACGTGCAATAGCAATCCTCTATAGTAGCCAGACTAGAGTCCCATCCAGAACTAGAATGTGTACAAGGCGGAGTGTTATCACGTAATGTGTACGGTCCCCATTGGAAGGTCAAGATAAGGGAATGAGATCATGTACACGTTCTATCGAATACTTTTGATCAGAACGGAACACCAAGCATGCCTAGAGATCCAACTTGCCTAATTGGGGTCACAATGCGTTAGAAATGTTGGTCCTGAGAGCCTGTCGCGGGATACTTCATCCAATGGGATCTCTTTGGGAACCCAGCAGCATTAACAGTGTTCAAGCATTAAAGTGCCAGTAGGGGCCCATTGGTCCTTGGAGATAAGGCCAGCTCAACAGATATAGCTATGACCACCGACTGTTGGATCGGGCGTAACCGGTGAGAGTTACCGCACCAGTCTGGACGGGAAGATACTCCATCAAAATATGACTGGAAATAAGCAGCAGAGTAAGATATCAAATGTATCCCCAAACTACAGTGTGTTAGCATGATACAACGTGAAACGATGACCTTTACCGTTAAAACTTACCCCAGAAGGTCGACAGAATCTATTTCATTGTTTCGAATCTGGGCTCTCGATCCTGCAGGGCCAGCTGGAATTTGGGCGGGATATGATTTGTTTGCATATGAGCAAACAAACATGCCTCGTTCAGAGGTCTCCGGACGAGTGCCACCGAAGCAAACAAAGAGCTTGCGGTGAACCTGCAAGTGTTCCCCTCTGCCACGGCAATCGTTGACTGGCATTTTAGCCAACAACTCTGTGGGAAAACTCTATTTTACGATCTCAAACACTATTGATGTACCAGCGGCTCTTTGTCCACTTTGCCCCGGCGCTCGTCGTCAACTGCTTTTCTCAAGCCACCAGGCATGGCCGATTGTGACGCGCCCCTCCATTTCTCAAGCTTTTGACTAAAACCCTGGAAATGGACAGCGATGCCCGAACCAGCTGACATTCAAGTACCCACTGTCGCTGCGTCCCGGGTCGCTACCTATAGCACTGCAGGGCGTGCACCCGTGATCGCGGCACGGCACAATGGCACTATCCTCTCTATGTTGGCCAGCGTGCGAGAAACGTATGGTTAACCCCTTGTGGCTTGCAGTGCCAACGCGTTGCTCTGGGAGAGTGTCCTTGGCGCAAGAAGAATACTCACTCGTCATTCCTTCAGCCACAAAGCTCTTGGTGGGTTGGGGCACCTCGGCGTGGAAATACGAAGGGGGAATCTTCCCAAGCCAGACCACACGATCCCACATGACTCTTGTATTATGTTGCCGCCAACTCGACTCACCGGCGCTAAAACTTTCCTGGGTCCCTAGAGGAAAGTCCTTGCATCCGTATAGTCCTAACTGCTATTGATTAGGATAGTAGCCGCATATCATCAGTTCTCAGGCTCCGTGAAGATTGTCTCACTTGGCTGATGCGAACCACTTGGGGCTTCATACAAGATCAGACCCCCGCTTCCTGGCTGGAGAAATATGTGACGTTTTGACTATCGGAATATTAGGCGCTCCTCTGGTCAATGGTATCGGGGCCCGCTCCCTGTGCTTGAGAACCCTGCTGTGGCTTGAACTTGTTCTGAGCCCCACGCCGTGGAGGATATGTCCTATGGGATATCCAGCAGACCTTTCCGATTGATTGGGTGGTAGATAACGGTGGGCTTGTCCGGGCGCCGGATGATATCACTTAATTCATTCATTATATATACTTTGTCGTTCGTCCACCATCCAATTTCATTCAACTCCTTTCCAACTCCCTTCGCTCTCAGCTCTTTCCACCCCTCGATGATAATTTACATCTCTCTACTCAAGGCGTTTCTCATCTATGCCAGCGTTCATTTCAAGCTCGTCGCGGCGAAGAATGGCGCCTTAGGTATTACAACTGGGCACACGGTGCGGTGAATGAAATCGTTTATTACCTTGAGATAGTAGTAGAATGTATCGATACAAAAACAAGAACAACAACTAATTAATTCTACTTCGCCCCCTCAGCTCTGCCTGGTCAGCTCGCTGAGTGTGCAGCGTGCGAAAACGCGATGCGATGTGGGAAAAATGGGAAGAACAGTGCGAACAAGATGTTGGGGTGAGAAGCGAAAATCAGGCGAATGCGAGGGTGTGCTTGTGCCCGGCCCTCGCTTGATATGGAGATTATGACGTGGAAATACCGATGGACAGTGGCAGGAAAAGAACGAAGCAGGGCAGCGCACATCACAAGCGTAGGCTAGGAGATGTTCAGGCCGTAGAGGGATGCTAGGCTTGAACATCGGCGATCACGCAAGCGCTTCCGCGTAACATTAGGATTGGGTTTCAACGACGCTGTGGAAGATGCTTTAGCGACTCACTGTAAGCAGAAAAGGTGTCGAAGGGCCGGACGGTCTAAGCTGATGTGATTTCGTCATCTCTCCCATGCATGACGCTGTAATGGGAGATGATAGCTGGAAAAGAATGACTTCCATACAATGCCCTAAGGGATGCATGGAGATATTTTCTCACAGACCATGCATGGAAGCATGCAGTGAAAACCTACAGTGTATAAAGCGCTGCGTCGGCAACAACGAGGTGCGATAGATTCCTTGTCGCGCCACTGGTTGCGTGAATGCTACGCCAGCCTATTGTCCAGACTCTTTGGACTGAAGCTTTGTTGTTTTTGCTTGCTACTAGCTCTTTTGCCGATGCTACGAATGCCTTCCCTCCTCCATTCCAGCCAATGTCGTTGAAGCTGGTCTCTGCCATGTTCCTCGACCTCGAGACGTGTTATCTGCCAAGAGACACCTAGTCAGTTTGCTGCCTCGTTTTTTCCCGAAACTCTCTTCCTAACTATTTCCTTGTGATCTGCAGGGCATGGCTCTCACAGAAGCGGAGATGGGTGATCTCAAAGCGTTTGGACTATTGTAGGACTAGGACACGAGCTGCCCCAGGTAGTCCTTGCGAATGAAAACGAAACTGTCCATATGTGATGCAGCTATGTCGCAGACGGATGTTGGTCAAAGCAATCTAAGCTACCTCATTCTCCGCCACTCAACCGTCGGCGCTCTCTACAATAAGTTACTGGAATCTTTCTGGCCTGCCCCTCTCGTCCTTTCCTTTCTCAGGTGTAAAGTGACTGGCCGGCTCACAAAAGCGCCTCTCCTTGCTTCACTCAGCCCTCACTAGCAGTGGATTAACAGACGTGCTTGGTAATCTGACACAGAGGACGATGCCTAGACTTTGTACTGGGATGACAGTTTCATGGGACGAAAGCAGTTGCAATATCATGCTCCAGAATATGTTCCTGAGACGGTGGCGGCAGCAAGGACGTTAGCGGTGGAGTAGTAAGCCGGCTTGGGCTGCTTGTTGGAGTCAAAGAGCAATGCGTCTCCTTGGCCGGCGAAGACTCCTGGGATCCAGGAGTAATCGTCGCTGGTATCCCAGGTTGTAATGCCAACGCAGGCAGAACTCTCCTGAGAACAGAAAGTCAAAGATAGTCAGTCGGGATGTCGAAAGAAGTTCATAGAGAACACTTACGACGCATGCGCTGACAATTGTCGCGTAGTCGGTGGCCTGCTGAGTGAGCAAGGCGGTCGTCTCTGGCAGTGTCATACGGATATCCAACTCTATTTTTCACGGACGGCCAACTCAGCTCTCAATGAGGGTGATAATATCCGCCAATGGGAGCAGCTACTTACCGGTGATCGCCCACTCCAAGCCCAGAGCGGCAAAGCGAGCGTAGTTCGCAACAACCGAGGCGGTAGTTGGCAGCTCGCCGACGATCAGATGGCCTTGGCAGCCGATGCCATTGAGTGGTACACCTGCCGCAAGTAGGGACTGAGCGAGTGTATAGTGGGCTGTGCTCTTCGCCCCGATCGACTCGATCTGAGGAACCGACGAAGTCAAAACTGATCTTAAAATCCTAATAGAAGAGCTCCCTCACGTTGTAGTCGTTGATGTAGAGCTTGACGGTGGGGTCCGCAGCCCTTGCTGCAATCAGAGCAATGGGTACAAATGCTGGGCCGATGGTGTTGTACCAAACATCCGCCCTCCAAGTACCTGTTACATTCACAACCACACCGTTGGTAGAATAACTCGGGAATATCTCTGTAAGCAGCAGTACATACCATCATCGTTGAACGGCTCATTAATGACATCCCAGCCTGCGAGAAAATGACTCAGAATGACGGTCAAACAGCAAGAGACAAACATTCCGCCTCACAATAGAGTTCGCCCTTGTAGTGCCCAGCCTTTCATAGAATTTTTTTAAGAGGACTCTGTCGTTACGCGAGCTCCGTGGGACTTACTTCATTCGCAATGTGATTCTGGATGATGGCAATGAGCGTCGCGTTTGCAAAGTTACCTGCCGTGACCCAGCTAGGGACTAACAAAAACCACGAGATTAACTGGGCGACAAGGCAGTTAAAACGGAAGCCTGGCTTTATATACCTTGGTTATACCACAGGAAATTATGGCCACGTATGGTCTGACCGTTGCCCTTGGCCCAAGTGACAGTATCATCACCATGAGTGTAACTGAAAACATTCTGTGTGGGTTCAATGGTATCCTATACACAGTGAAAGCCGGTTCTGCGTCAGCCAACTCATGGGTTTATACGAATCAGCACACGCACCCATTTCATAGCATTCCCAGGAGTCTGCATGCCAAATTCGGACGAGCTGGAAGACGTTGTACGTTAGTTGGAGCCCAAAATGCTGATTGAATGATGCGACGTATGCTAACGCACTTTCCAGCGAGGGCGAGGTATGGGGCGTCCGTGATACTCCAAATTGCGTCGATAGCTGAGCCAAAGTACCGTCCCCTGTGATGGGGCTGTGTCAGATCGTACGGGGTCGCACGGAAGATCAATAGTTCCTCCTTACTTTGCCTTGGCGAGGAGGTTGAGGCCTCGAAGCGGACTGCTGGTAGCTGAAGCCGAGGTAGTCGTACTCGTCGAGCTAGTTGTTGCTACAACTGAAGCCGTGGTCGCGGACACAGAGGATGTCGTCGCGAGACATTGAGAGTAGAATGGCTACCGGTGCAAAGGTCAAGTGAGCCAAGAGCCTTAATGATCTTACACGAAGCTCGTGCATTTTGAACGACGCATGTGCATCCTGCCACACTGCGCAATTTCATCAAGGGGCAGGTCAGCCTGCAAGCATGGCGTTGTGTGAGAGGCGATAGCTTCTCACCAAACTGTACCCCCAGTCCATCCACTTCCCTGCACAGCAAAAACAAAAGTGTCAGTGGATGGAATTGAGCGATGGGTTTAAAAAGAATTGTGCACCCCGCATTGGCCGTATTCTGGGACAGTCGCAGCGGCGCTGAAGAAAGGTGCAATGGCGAGGGAGAGCGCAACAAGAACGGGAAGGCTTGATGAAACCATGGTGGACAAATGAGTTCGACTTGAGGTTCAAAATGAACGGCCCAAATTTCCATTATATAGTACGCCTAGTTGAAAAGAAGCACCAGGATATTCTTTCATCAAAGTAGTCCGGCTTCCGAGAAGTATGGAGGTAAGTATAAGCTTCAAGCCCCATCTTCGTATATGAGATTAGTCGCCAGAGGTTGCACCGACGTTTACCAATGAGTTCATCCATCAATACCGGATGGTCGACAGAAGTGAGGTACGAAAGTGAGGCAGGGGAAGGAAGTCTTCTTTGGTTGTTCAGGAAGGCATCAAGTTCATGAAATTCGGAGGATTTATGCGAGCCAACTCTTGGCGGGGTTGAAGCAAAGGTGTTGATTTGAATATATGGCTTGGCCGGCCCGTCCTTGGGATCACCAAAGGCTTCCATGGATGATGCTCGGCTTCGTGGGATCGTAAGAAGCGAGACGAAAGCCATTATCTCCGTCCCACTTTTGGTCTTCAATCCTGTGTCAATTTGGAAGCTTTCGATGGTATCACAAAGAGCAGCAGGATATTAGCTGTGGATCAGGCTATTCAGCAGCGCTTTACGTCGCCAGGCGAATCAATACAGTCACAGCCCAGGCACCCAGCCTCGTTTCCCGATCGTCAAACCACGTGATAAGTGGTTCCTGCTCTTTCATGCCAGTTGCTGGAAACCGTAGAAAGAACTTTCTGTAGGCAGATAAGGCTCTAGGCAATTGGGTGACCCTGATGCTCTATCAGCGGTGAGTATTCCTCTCACGCTCTCCAACTTCATGCAGCCACCCTACCCCCTAGCCCGTTTCAACCCTCCTTCCATTCCTGTTTATATGGTGAATTCGAACGCATCTCATGAAGCCGGAAGCTGGATCCGCCAGAACAATGGAAGATGGAGCGTGGAAGATCAATCGGGATGTCATGTCGCGGCCAGCAACGACCATGTCGCGTCCAGGATATGGTTCAAAACACCGGTAAACCCATCTTATGCGCGGCATTCGTTGATAATTTCTTGATTGTCTACCTCGTTTAGGGACTGAATTTCTGTGCTGCTTCTCAGCTCAGTCATCTACAGCTCACCACTATAGGTCGAAACCAGGGATGGGTGGCGGACCAAAGCGGTGACATTTGGAGCTGGATGGAAGTCATTATCCTGGACTCGCCTGCCTCTTCCAAACCCAGAGTTGTAAACGGGCGCTCTCTGGCCTTCGTCAGTCACTTTGTCACCTCGAGGGATCTCGAACGCCAGGTTGGCAAGCGGTTTACTCCCGAGAACGAGCCCGACATGTTCAGATGGCTCAAGGTGAAGATATAGCATTCTCTCCAGGACTTAGGTGTCACCTGACATGGTTTCACAGGCTGGAAACAGCATTGCCGCCCGTGTTTGTGCTCAATACCGCGGCTGGGAGTGTCATGGGGCCACGGGTCTCCTGGACACTCAGATAATCATTGGGGGTACGAGACGAGACGGTGAAGTATCTGATGGGAGCCACGAGCTCACTTCAAAGTTATGTTCAGCAGATCTACCTCGGGTCTTGCAAGCTCAAAACGTCGCGCTGAGGAACGCAACAGCAAACTTTCTCGAACAGGCAAGGGTTGGAGGTCGCGCGCAAACTCCCCGCTCCGAAGCAGTCGAGTTATTAGACAGTGGCACTCTGGGAGTTAATGTTCAGGAGGTGGCAAGTAGTAGTGGGCAGCGGCCCCTCCGTATATTATCTCTCGGTAAGCCCAGTTTTCTCGCCAGCCCAGGAAACAGTTTGCTCACATTAGTGGGAAGATGGAGGCGGGGTATGTGGCCTTACTTCGCTCTATGTTCTACGGGATATCATGGCAAAAATACCTGGGGGGCGTGGATCGAAGCCTTGGCAGCACTTCGACATCATGGCTGGTACCTCCACGGGCGGGTAAGTAAAGTTCACATCAATCTACTCGAACCTAGAATAAATTAGAGCTAAAAAAATTCAGTCTAGGTTGATTGCGATCATGCTTGGCCGACTAAGGATGAGCATATCAGATTGCATCGACGCGTATAAAGAACTCTCTCGCCGAATCTTCGATATATCCACGATAGACAAGACAAACAATTTCGTCAGGACCGGTGCTCAATACAGTGCAGAAACCTTGCAACAGGCATTCAAATTCATCATAAAGGAGTACTCTGGTAGCATGAACCCAGAGGAGCCCATGTTGGAGGAACACGCTCCCGAAAACGATTGTAAAGTGTAAGTACACCCAGCATCTTTCCAGAGTTCGGCGTTGAAAATCCCCCCACCCCCACAGCTTTGTTGTAGCTTGCCACACAGAGAATCTCAACCAAGAGGTTGCCCTCCATCTACGAACGTACAAGCACAGGAGAGTGACTGCTATTCCCAACTCTTGGAAGATCTGGGAGGCCGCAAGAGCTACCTCAGCTGCGCCTACGTACTTCCCTCCTATGGAGGTTGGTGATCGCTCATACACTGACGGTGGAGTAGGGTTCAATAACCCAATACTGTTGTGCGTCTAATCCGCTATATAGCCCCCTGGATGTGCCCAACCGTCCAGCTCCAGGCGTTGGTAATTCTGACCTAGTCTCCCCACTGTTCCTCAGGGTAATCGTTGAGGCGAGAAACGTCTACGGTCCCACCCGTCCAATCGGCTGCATCATCAGTCTAGGCACCGGCATGACATCCAATATCAGCCTTCCTCGGCCCTCTAGAAACCCCTTCAAAAACGCGGTCCGTATATTGGGTACTGCTCGAGCTATAAGTAGAACGGTGGCTGCCAGCGAGCATGCCCACCACTTGGCGGAAGCTCAGTTCACGGAACAATTTCCTCATTTTGATCCCATGGAAATCGGCGCCTACTATCGCTTCAATCCAGGTCGAAGGACTGCTGACGGGTCTGATTGGGAGCCGGCGATAGATCTAGACGACCATAAAGGCATGCAGCAACTCGAAATCATGGCGGAGGGATACCTACTGACGGAGAGGACTCGACTGCGTGAATGCGCGGAGAAGCTCTTCAAGTCAGAAACCCTTTAGACTCCTGCATCTCCTCACGGCACCTGATCGTCCATCACCTTCCACCTTCGTCCCTTTATTGAACCTTCCGCGGTCTAGCTAGCTACAGATTTAAAACATCTATGGATTCTCGATCACTCTCTAGATTCACGTTGCAATATTTATGCGAATAGTCGTGGATTGCAGGCTCCGATCGCAGATCTTCATTATTCATCTAGCGGCAACATTTCCATCTTGAAACGCACGCAACGCATAGATTCCAGCCAAATCTACAACATACGTCCTAAATACTAAGCATCATGCTCCAGAGTAAGTTCCGGAGACCGTCGCCGCTGCTAAAACGTTTGCTACAGAGTAATAAGCCGGCTTGGGCTGCTTATTTGAATCGAAGAGCAACGCGTCTCCTTCACCGGCGAAGGTCGATGGCACCCAGGAGTAGTCGTCGCTAGTGTCCCAGGTTGTGATACCGACACACGCAACGCTTTCCTGGAATGCGTGAGGCATAAAGGCCATCAATTGGAAGGATAAGCTGAGACAAATTCGTGGTTGAGACTCACAACGCATGCGCTAACGACCGTGGCGTAATCGGTGGCTTGCTGGGTAAGCAGAGCGGTCGTTTCTGGCAGGGTCATACGAATGTCCAACTCTACTCGTCCACGATAGTCATCCAGTCAGCAGTTGTCATTGGGTAGGAGAGAAGTTCGTTTGATTTTCGCGACGCACCAGTGAAGGCCCATTCCAATCCAAGGGCAGCAAACCGAGCATAGTTCGTGACGATATCGGCAGTGGCAGGGGCCTCCCCAACAATCAGATGTCCTTGGCAGCCGATACCATTGAGCGGCACACCCGACGCAAGTAGGGACTGAGCGAGAGTGTAGTGGGCTGTACTCTTCGTTCCGACGGTCTCGATCTGAGCAATACAGAAGGTCAGGGTGGCGGGATAGGGTCTCGCAAAGGCAAGCAAGCTCACATTGTAGTCGTTGATGTACAACTTGACGGTAGGGTCTGCCGCTCTTGCTGCGGTGAGAGCAATCGGGATGAATGCCGGCCCGATAGTGTTGTACCAGACATCGGCCCTCCATGTGCCTATGGAATAATCAGCTTCTTTCCGTAAACGATAGGTAGGCATAAACACTGACCATCATCGTTGAAAGGCTCGTTGATCACGTCCCAGCCTAAAGATATATGGTTGGTCCCTAGAAAACATGCACGCAGTAATAATCATACTTACAATAGAGCTGGCCCTTATAATGACCTGCCTGTGGTATGCATTGGTATGAGAACGCGACGAATCGATGAAAAGCTCTCTCCACTCACCTCGCTCGCGATATGAGCCTGGAGGATAGAAATGAGCGTAGCATTGGCGTAATCGCCGGCCGTGACCCAGCTGGGGACTTATAACAGTGAACCTGGTCAGTCCAATCAAGGAAGAGCTTACATTCCTCCAGACTCACTTTGGTTGTACCAGACGAAGTTGTGGCCGCGCACGGTCTGCTTATTGGCCGTAGCCCATGCGACGAAGTAATCTGCGTTGGTGTAGACGAAGTCGCCATTCGCAGGCTCTGTAGTATCCTGTATGTGGGAAAGGACTCAGCTCAAGTGATCGAGACCGCAACGCGCCAGAGAGTCCCAGACTGGACGTTAGACACACCATCTTCATGGCATTTTCAGGAGTCATCATGCCAAATTCGGAGGAGCTGATTGAAGAGAATGGAAGGGCCGCTTCAGCCGAGTGTGACGTAGTGGGGACGATAACTATACGAACTTTCCAGAGAGCACAAGGTATGGTGCGTCCGTGTTACTCCAAACCGCATCGATAGCAGAACCAAAGTATCGGCCTCTGAGGTTAGAACAGCATTAGGTCAGATGATACTCAGTCTTCAGTGATACTAGATTTTGTTACTCACTTCGCTTTTGCGAGAAGGTTGAGACCTCTCAAGCCGCTGGCCGTGGAGGACGCGGTGGTTGAGGTTGAGGTTGAGGTCGACGTCGACGTCGCCGTTGTGGTAGTGGTTGCGGGGAGACATTGCGAATAATATGGCTATGAAAGTATCCGGTCAGAAAGGAAGGCCATTTGGGGGACACAGTGAAAGCCTCGCACATTGGAGACGATACATTCGTATGGCGAGACACTGAAGTACGCCGAGCAGTTAATCAGTTGAACGGTAGAGGGCTGTGGACTGGGGTTAAAATGATCCTCACCAGACTGTTCCCCCCGTCCAGCCAATTCCCTGCAAGATCCAGACGAGACCTAAACATTCAGCATATTCGTAGGGATGACACGAGGATGCGACTAACACCACATTGACCCCATTCGGCCACCGTGGTGTCAGCGTTGACAACGGGTGCAATTGCAAGAGAGAGAGCGACCAGGGCGGAGAAGGTTGAGGATACCATGCTGGGCAGATAAGTTCGACTGAGGGTTAAGGAACCGCCACTGAGGATGCTCTTTTATAATGTAACGGTTCGGGGCACCAAGTGGCCACATTGCTTAATACCAAACTAGTTGTCCAGGAATAGCAGCAAGTCGAAGGTCCAATTTTAGAATCCACATTCGATTTGGCGTGTAGAGTTTGAACTATATTTGGGATCTGGAAGACAGTCGCGAGAGACCTTGTTCCGACGTTGATGAGTGGTTTCCCCTAGCAAGACGACCTTCGGTGGAAGCGAGCAAGGCCCCAACTGCGCGCAAAAATTGTTTCTGCGATGGTTGGACTTGAAGAATCTCATATTTCGGATCTGAATAGTCCGATTTGATTAATGGGGTTGTGAGCGGTTGAGCGTTCAGGCGCCATGATCCACAATCGCCACATGCAGCCACACAGAGAATGGATGCCCATGATGAGCGTGGTCTGGTGCGCAGTGATCGTGGTTCATCGCACCATCTTCGGAGCCTTCGAAGGCTTACAGCTGCGAATCGGAATGGTTGGCGGATGATGCTCGGCTATGTGAAGACTCTTCCTACATGATGAACCAAGGCAGGGTGTGATATTGACCCGGTCATTCTGCTACAGAAACCCGCAATGACGATGATGACAAGACCGTGTGAACATAATATTAGGGTGTAACGAAGACTCTAAATGATACGCTGTCCGAAGTGGCTCCAGTTCAAAGACCTTGTGCTACAACCCCATTAGTACTCCGCTCCTTCTCCTCCTTCTCCTCTTCCCTCAACGCCTTCATCAAATTCCTTCCCGCAGTCAAGCCTGCGGTCTGACCCGAAATCAGCGCCAACATATCGGCAGCTATCATCAGCCCTGTATATCCTTTCCTTGCCTTCGCCTCCAGCATTGGTCCCATTCCAAATGCAATGAGCGAGAGATTGTTGCGCTTGGCAGCTGTCTCGATGGCGTCCACGGCGGCAATGAATTCAGGCTCAGGTCCACCGAAGCTCATTGGGAGGCGCATGGAGAGGCGGAGGTCGACTGTTCCAACCATAATTCCGTCGACTGTAAGAGAGAAATAAAAGTTGATTGTGAGCCACAGTTCGCTGAGAGATGGGATAGTGTGAGGTAGGACGTACTTCCTGGCACTGCGGCAATCTCTTCAGCGTTCCTGGCCCCCAAATCCGATTCGATCTGCATGATGATCGCTGCATTATCGTTGTACACTTCGAGGAGGGGTTTGTTATCCGGGGTGCCGTCGGTGAAGCCGTATACTTGGGAGAAGGGTGGGAAGGACCGATCGCCGATGGGACCAAATCGAGCGTTAGAGACTGCCTTTCGGGCCTGCTCTGCGGTTTCAGTCTAAATGAAAAGATAATAATTTGATATCATGGTTAGTTCAAAGTTTTGTAAGTCGTCACTGTGTGGTAGAGAGACCACCCACGTGTGGGAGGATGATAGCTGCCGCTCCCGCATCGAGTGCCCAAGTCATCCACTCGTGGCTATGTGTGGGTACTCGAACGACCGCGGCTGTCGCGCCTTCGGAGTAGTAATTGATGGTCTTGATCAAATCGGTCATCAAGTCGGGGCTCATGGGAGTATGCTCTGCGTCGATAAAGGCCCAATCGAACCCGAGAGTCGCAGTAATCCTAGCAGCTTGAACAGTTGGCAGAATTACTCCAGTGCCGAGTAGGACCACGCCTAGATATCAAGACAACCGGATTGTTGGCATTGTCGAAGACAGACGGAAGACTTATTAATTTGCTTACCAGTCCTGAGGGCATCTCTAAAGCGAGGAGGCTGGTTGAGACTGTTGGCACGATAATCTTCCATCCTCAATTCCGCCGGTGGTGGGATGGGGATGCCAAAGGTTTGTGCCATGAGTGCAGCTCCACGAGCGGGTCTGGTGCTGAGAGCTTGGATGGCCATTGAGATTGGGATTAAAGGAGTTGGTGGTTTAGCTGAAAGATGCGAGTGGATTGTTGAGATGATTGAGATGCTTGTTGGCCGACACCGATGCCCAAGACACTCTAGTACTTATAGCAGCAGCCCTCATGCCAGGTAATGCGTAAAGTGGAGGCGGACAAGCACATAACCGTTGAACCGACCTCGGGAATGAATAATTTAGGAGTCGCGCATTAGATGCTGATGGGTACGGGCAGTGACCGATTGAACGCGGGGATGCTTAGAGAGTGGAGGACACCAAGCATGATTGATCCATGACTTTCCAGTCCCACGCTGAGCGTTAGAGAGAATCATGAGGAGAAAAGTAGAGAGATTGATCTCATGATAGGGGTCGTGCATGGGTCTTTGCTTACATAGGCATATCATTCCCGTCTAACTCCGTTCAGCCACCCGTCAATTCAGAGGTAAATACAGCAATCACAATAGGACAAGCGATCCCGTGAATAAGTCTGCATGCATATGGCCATCGATTTGATTCAGCCTGACTTGCGCTGATCCTCTGCGTAACACACGCCGTCCGTTCCTTTCTGTCTGGCGTCACGTCTTTCCAGACGTCTAACATTTGCTGACGGTACATCTCGCAGGTGGTGGTACGAGCGTCGCATTTGTCTCAAAAGAACTGTGGTGCGTTGTTAGGTCTTCGATGTCCCTTTATGCTTTTCTACCTGTCGTCTTGCAACACGAGATCGGATGCTTCATCTCGTACGGCGGCCACCGGCGATGACCACAACCGTTTTCGTATTGATGGATCGTGACCTGTATCATCACGCCAAAGATGGCAATCGAGAATCGCTCTCAGTGAGCCTGTGCGGGCAGCGACTTGTCTCCCCTTATCATAGTGCTCTCTCGCACATATCGAAGCCGGGGGGGGGGGGTTTCTGGTGGGTTGAACGGCGACGCTACGGTTTCTTCGATGTCGTCCTTGTTAGCTAGCGATAACTATTATTATCCATCATCGTCCTTTGAATTTTCACATAGATCCCGTTTCCTGTCGCATGTGCCGGTTGCCAGGAACGCCTTGGGATGGTTCTGTTGGCGTAGATGTTTAAAGAACGGACGTAAGACGGGATGAGCCGGACTTGGTGTTGATGTAGAAATACACACCCAGCCTCCTTCTCGTTCCCTCAGTCGTAATTACCATCACCACCTCTGCCGCTGTCCTCAACGGTCCCCTCCTCTCTCTTTTCTCTCCGACTCGTAAATTACAGCACACTCTTTCATTCACTCACTCACCATGAAATCTGCATACGCCATCTCTGTTCTTATCTTCGTTGGTACTGCCTTCGTTCAGGCCGCTACCGACTCCAGTACTGGGTCGGCTGGCTCCGCCTCAGCATCAAGTACCGCGAGTGCGGAATCTGGTGCTGTGAGTTTCTGCACAATGTCGTTTTGTTCAGTGTCTCACTCTCATTACTTATATCCGCCTTTTTGCTTGGTTCTTTCTTTCCCCTGAACCGGACAGGCCGCTCCCAAGTCCACAGCAGCACCAGCTTCGTCCCAAGCATCCGCGAGCAGCGTCATCCCAACCGGGATCTCTTCCGACTGTAGCGCATTCCTAACCGGACTGAACAGCAACGCCGAATTCTCTGCCTGCATCGCGCCCCTCCTCACCGCGACGACTGCCTTCGCTCCTACTGCGAACAACGCATCCCTCACTCCGGCCGCCCTCGTATCTACCCTCGATACCTTCTGTTCCGCCACGCGATGCTCCAAAACCTTCCTTCGTCAAACCCTCAGCAACTTCTCGACTGCGTGCATGCCAGACATGACCGGTTCCGACGCGAATACCGACGTCGTGAACACCTTCGATATCATGTACGTCATGGAACCCCTCACCGACGCCTTGTGCACTCAGAGCAATGGGACGTATTGCGTCTTGCAAGCGCCGTCCAACTCAACTTCGACGTCCACGTCGAGCTCGAGTGGCGCTGCCGCCTCGGGGGTAGCGAATGCCGCGGCCAACTTCGTTGTGACGGACTCGACTTTGGAGAATGGGAATGACCAGGAGATCACCAACGCCGCTATCTCCCTGTTCAACAAGAATGGTGTCATCGCCAAATCCACCCCATCGCCCTCCGTCAAGCGTCGTGCCGCCGCATCCAACTCCACTTCTTCCGTCACCTCGACCCCAGATCAATCTGTCATTCAATACGCGCCCGACACGCAGGTCTTCCGCGAGAGCAACGTCATGTACCTCTATACCACCCCGTCCCTCAGCTCCGCGTCCCTCTGCACCATGTGCACCCAAGCGATCCTCACGGCATATGCGGTCTGGGAGGCTGCCACCCCGTACCCCATCGGATTGAGTAAATCACCGATTCTTGGAGGACAGGCTGCGCTTTGGACCTCCGCGTCGGCCAAGTGCGGGCCCACATTCATGAGCAATGTGCAGGCCGCCGTTGGCCCAGTCGTGCATGGTGTGGCCGGCGCGCTTGCAGGGGGTTCGGGAGCGATGGGCTTTACTGTGCCGATGGGTGGTATCATAACGATGTTACTCGTGGCAGTCAGCGCGATATTTGCTCTTTGAGAGGGCTGCTGTTCCCTTGCGCGGAGCCTGTTCTTTCGTGCTATTCCCTCGCTCCGTGCGGACAACTTCCCTTTATCCCACTCTCCAAAATAAAAACTCAACCTTTTTTCGCTCACAGCCTTCGCAGTATACCCTATTCTTTCTCCCCAGATGCCGGCATACCACCTTATTTTGTTTTTGGGACCGTTGTTTTCTTTTGGAAGTTCCATTTGCTTTTTTGGAAGTTGACCAGACTGAAAATGTGTTTTGTGCTCTCTTCCACCTTCGGCACGCTTTGTCGTATCTTCCAATCCCAAAAACTTTTTTTTACGAGAGTCCTATAATTTATTAAAACGTAACCTCTCTGATCTTATAAATTTGTGCCCTTTTTGGTATCAACCACATCTCCGCATCTCCGCGTCTCCACGATCAAGTGGGTTGTAGACAGTGCTTAAACATCGCAATCACGCCTCCACTTCTCTATGGCCCCGTTACGTGTCGGATACGTTCATGAACACTTTGCTTCTCCCCTCCTACAATATCAAGATGCTGATGCAGGCAAATCCTTCAATCTCGTCGGGTGTCCTGGTGGTACAGGTCAATTGATCAAAGCGTTGACGGACGATCAAGTTGATGTCGTCGTGTGAGCTATTGAGGGTACTCTCTCCTTCATCTGCCTATATAAGGCTGAACTTTCCTTCTCATCCAGCGCGTTGACGGATGCTTTGCTGGCTGGGATCGCCAAGGGGTCCGAATACAAGCTCGTGGGGAGCTACGTCAGTGAGCAGCATCCATTCGCCCGTAGACTGGAAGTGGAAGCCTCCCGCCGATGTGCGAAACCCCTTTTCAACATGCCACGTACAGATTCACCGTTGAATTGGGCGATCGTCACTGGGACAGAGACCAAGTACGAGTCGAGGAGAGACCTCCGCGGGACAACCTTTGGCATCTCCCGCAAGGGAAGGTCTGTAGCCCTCCTATCATCATGTCTCAACGTTATTGAGAGCACTAAGTATGATATTGTGGCTGATCCGTAGTGGTAGTGAGCTGATGGTCAAGCTAATGGCCCGTCAAGAGGGTTGGACCAAGGAGGGATCGAAGGATCTAGAGGAGATCAACTTCAAAGGTGCGATCTCTAGGCTCCTGGACATTTCTTTTGGAGAGAAATGAAAAAGTTGATCTCACGCGCCGCATGGCGTAGTTTGTGACAACCTGGACGGCTTGAAGACTGCAGTCAATGATGGCAGCTGCAGTTGCTTCCTATGGGAATGTAAGCCTTTCGCTCGCTTTCGCCCTCGATGTTGGATGCTTTGCTCTCGAGATGCTTTTAGTACTCATTGTCCTTCACTTTCTTTTGTGGTATAGGGTTTACGACCAAACCATACGTTGATGCTGGCGAAGTCCGCTTCGTGAGTGAAAAAGAGCGGCGCTACGCCTCGTCGCGTCAACATTTCAGAGCCAACAAAGCTTATTCATCTATAACCCCAATGATAGATCGGCTCAGTACCGACGCCATGGCCATCGTGGTCCATCGCGGCGCATATATCAACTACTCGCGCACCAATCGACGCCGTCATCACCTTCGTCGCCACCCTCAACTCCTACGTCACCGACTTCAACTCTCAAGCTTCCAGGGTGCAGAAGAATGTTGATTACATCAAGAAGCACTTCAAGTATCCAGAGGAGGATATCCGAGCGTGGCTGAGAACCGTAGAGTATCCTGAAGATTGCACGAAGTTGGACGGGGCCATGATTTGCAAGACCTTAGCGTATGCCCTCTTTACATGCTTGATGCTCCCTCATTGATGCTTTCGATAGCTAACTATTATATCTTTTGCAGGACTCTTGCGGATACGGGAGTAGTCGTCAGACCCGAAGCCGGCTTCGTTATAGAGTCATTCACGAACATTAATGCAGTCCGGACCGAGTGAGGGTGGGTTTATGACGTTTCTTGCTATCCGTTTGTCATTATTGAATGAAGTACAAAATCAAACTCCCTGCCGAGCACTCACGTCCAATGGGAGACTGTCAAAGTGATCGCGCCATACAGCACACCGAGGCTCTTGTTGAGATCTTTCATCTCAGCAGACGTCTTGCCAGGGAATGCGAGCGCCGTTTAGGTAATCGCCCACACCTGACGAACGATGGAAGACGAGATACACATCCATATGCTACTTCTTCATCCCCTTCCGAGCTATAGTGTTGGAAGATAACCATGAGGCATGGCGTGGACATGTTAGCGATGGTGTGGGACCAGAAAGTCAGGGATTTATCAATTCGCCCAGGTGAGATGAACAAGATGTCAAACTCTCTTGATATCGCCCCGGATTTCCAATCTCTGGTGGCTATACCCTATTTGCTGTTTATGGGTCTCTATCTCCGTGTTTCCGTGTTTCCCGAAGCGACCGTCATTGTGACTGACAAGATCACGAACGTAACTTATGTTGCGTTGAACACCTTGGGGCATTGTCGGCGCAAGAATAGTCAAGGTGCTCTCCTCTACCTTTGTGCGGGATTTGCGACAGGCTGTCGCTACCGAGTTCGTTGTCGATGAACTCAAGCGTATGACGCTCTCAACAGTGGTTGAAATCGAACCTCAGCTCAAGAGACCACCTATCTTCTAACCGCCTCTTGTTAGCTTATGCTCTCAATCGAGCATGACCTTGATATCACCAAACCAGACGAAAAGTTGAAGACGATCGATATTTTCGGTCCTAATGAAGCCCGCCCCATGACAAACAGTGCCGTCATGGTCGAAGAATACTTTCCGGTCATATCTCCCCACGGGGTGCACATTATCTTATACATGACACGTACGCAATATATTCCAGACCCCTTCTAATGTTCTCTCTAACTCGAAACGTTGGAGCTACTTGTATGCCTTTACCATTACCGCACGATAAGCGTCGCCGCGAAGACAGTCCAGAAAGCATTCGAACGCGGCTGCACACGAGGATCAAACCCGCTGAACCATTGGTGAGAGCTGTGGTGGGAAAGCTTGCCACGAACCCTGATTGGACAGCACTGACTCTCGACAAGCCCTGCGGTGCAGAAGACTTGCCAATCACGCTGCTGCATCCTGTCTTCGGCAGGTTTTTTGACGGCTGCGACACCATCGTCCTAGCGCATGAAGATTACGACCTCATCCTAAACCTGTCCAAGCACATGAGAGACTTTCACGCGGACGACAGTCGGATGCATATATTCAACAATGTCATGAACGACTATCTAGGCACGCACCTGGCGTTAGTCTCCGGGACATTGCCGTCCAGTTCATATATACCAGACGGGCACGCCCTCGTTGATGACTGTGTCCTAGCCTTGGCCCAGGCCAAGTTAGAGGTTGGAGCCACTCGTTCAAGCGTCCTACAATCATGTTGAGTGGTGCCGTCGCGTCAGGGGAGAACAGAAAGATTCTGTGGTACCATGTCTATTCATCATATGTTTCGGTAAGAGCCTCGTACCACTAAGCCACAGGGGATTGTTAATAGGCCCCCATATTGGATTTGCTGGAGCCGGAATAACAGATGACAGGGCTCGTGTTGATGGCCTTACCCCATCATTCCCGCTTTTCTGGCGCCTACGCGACAAACCGATGATAGACAAGGCCGCCAAGACTTTCACCCCTTTGAAGTCAGCTGCAAGCTGGCTCAACACGATACATGAAAGGCAGACAGAAAAACAACAACTTCCTCGTCCGAACTCTTACACGCCATTGGAGGCACGCGATCGTTCAGTTAAGAACGAGTGCGTCGGTCAGCTCGAGCAAAATAAGCTGGTTTTCCACATGAGAGACTCTGGGGGGGCGTCTTCGTCGAGTTCACGCGGAGCTGCTCTCGCTCTCTCCATGAAGTTTGCGTTAAACATGGTCACACGCCTTCCCACCAGGGTTAACAATGCGCTACCCGATGGATGGATCATGGTTGTGATGGAACATTCGGACCACACAGTCTTCACACCGCTTTGTCATCTGGGAGAGGACAAATGCGAAATCAGTCGGTCGGTGCCTACTGCGATCAATGCAACGGTGGATACAATCCATGTGAGCGGCCACGCGCATGGAGATGTCTGTGACACGAACCTCATGGTCTCGCAGCCCAATGTTGGCAACCCTGAGGCGGAGCTTGTTGACTTTGATTGGGGCGGGAAGATCGGCGGGGCACGATATCCTATGTATGTCAACTATATCGGTGTGACGCGTCCGGTTGGTTCAGTGGACGGGGCACTAATCACCGAGGCTCACGATGTCTTCATGCTTGGAGTAATGTTTCCAGAGAAGGTTAATGGTGATCAGTGAGCCTCTTTCGATGTTGCTGATTTGCGTGGCTTCTCCATGTTAATAGTAGCTAGACTCTTTATCGAGTTTATGTCAACCACGCCAGACTGCCTTGATGATGGGCACAATGCCCAAACTCTCTTTCCGTTTGGTGGGGTTTGTTGACGGCTAGCGGCTCATCAGCAACCTTCCGCAAGGAAATTCCCTTTTGACAGACTGGATAGAACATATTATCCCGTACGCTGTAGTAGCCCAGAAAACTGGCAGTGCATGAGTAAATGACTAAGCAGAAGGGTCTGGCAGTTCGGACAAGGTAGCATCAACTGAGGGGGGGGGTAGTAATATTTCTTGCCATCCGCTTGTTATGGTTAAAGGAAGAATAAGAAAACTCATGGTCAAAATGAGCAGTCTCTGACTGAGCATCTCACGTTCGGTGAGCACCGAGCCCATGGCTTGCCAGCCAAAGACCATGAAACACGGTTCCGAAAGTGGCGATGAGGGTCGTCAGGCTGCTCGCGCCGTGTAGCATTCCGAAACTCTTGTTCAGTTCCTTCATCTCAGCAGACACCTGATGAAGGGGAAAGTGAATACCGATTAGATTATTGCTCAGGCTTAGCAACAGAAAAGGTACTTACGTCGGGGTCAGTATGCGGCTTCTTCTCCTCCCTTTCCAACCTATGACGTTGAAACATGACCCTGAAGCATGATACGGACACGTTAACCAAGGTGTCAGACAAGAGATACGGGCTTTTGCCAACGAACTTCGTGGTTGCTGGCGAGATAAACAGCATATTGAGAGTGTACATGGTGGTAACCATAGCCAAAGTCAAGGTCTGCAGGACGTCCACGTTCCAGATCTGCATGATGTTAGGGATGACGTTCGGATGATCATAGATCCATCGCGACAATAGGAAACCTGCGAGTGTCGTGGAGATGCCGAAGAACCAAGGAAACTGCTTGGCCTGGAGCATTCCAAACTGATGGCGGGCTATCACCGTCATACGAAGCTAAGCTCTGTGGTCACAGTATGGGATGGATAGCACTCACGGAGCGTCTTGACGGCAATGAAACCTGTCAAAATTTAGTCAATGAAAGCCGAAAGGCCTATTCCATGAGTAGCCTATATGTACCTCCGATAAAGTTGTTCCATATGTCTGATACAATCTGCGTCAGCAATTGGGATAATGAGGGGCAGAGGCGGATATGGATCTTACTCATCCCAAAGAGCATCGCGAAAGCCAACAGGTATCCCCCATTAGCTGAGAAGAGGCCTGATAACATGGCTCTGTCAAAATTTATAGCTGGAGCAAGAGCGGCGCCTTTCATGTCAGCCTGTTGTGTTGTGCTGGGAGACTGGGTGGTTGGGAAGAGAAGACGGTACGGATCAAGGACTCAGTGCTTAGGTCATCGTACAATCACAACCGGCAACTCGCGAAGACCGTCGTCGTCAATTTATTACATTCAACTGTCTAAAGTAACAGCCCTTATAGCACCCTCTCTTAAAGTGTGATATTCCGACCCCTCTCCCTTGTCTTTCTCGAGGTTCTGATCAATGCCAAGACTGCTCCTTTGATCTGGTCCAGATTACCAGTTGTCAATGCGCTTAATGAAGGGGAATATCAGCATCCAGCTATACTCGTTCCCTTCAGTAACTCACCTTCCGAAGTCTGAGCAGATTTGGGCCTTCGCAGGAAGAGGTAGCGACGACGCGGGTATTTGTTCAACCACCGGGAAGATCCATGCCTTCAGCTCGGTAGGCCAGATCCCCGCCATGATCCTGAATAGCGAGACGACGAGCTGTGTGGTGTCCTCTGGGAAGTATGTCACAAGGCCTGTCAGGACGATACCGACCAGCTGGAATCCATTCTCGGTGACGACTTGTCGAATCGCTGAGGCGTATGGAGGGTAGGTTGGAGGCTCCGGTACATCTCCTGGGGCGAGGCTTTCGTGTGCGAGGATAATTCGGAGCAAGTCCAAGGCCGGGAACAGGATATCCTGTGGCACAAGTGTTAAAGCAGTCAATATGGTCTGGAAGCAGGCAGGGAAGGTAGGGGAGAGGAACACGAATTCGGGGAAGAAGTCAATCATCTGGAGAACAAAGTGCATATAGTCCTCAATGACTTGTAAAAGATTTGTCAGGATAGCTTTGGCTGAACTCGAATGCATAGTGTGCTCACCATCAGGCATGTCGGCCGCCGGTTGCGATTTCACCATAGCAAAGACTTTCAAGCTAGCCATCTCATAGGCATCCTTAAAGGCACGCAGCAGCGCGGCATCCTGCTCAGCAGCATAGAAGCTAGTGGCTTTGCCAAGCAGCCATAAGAAGCTCGAGAAGCCAGAACTGTGGAATGCCGTCGCAACTCTTTGCAGCATGGCTGGCACAAGTGACCGCGCGCTGTCGCCATAGAACTGGATGCCCATCCGAATGACCCTACACACCCTCTCACTGATGAAGTAATGACGCCCGTGTTTTGCGATGAGGTTGTCGAGGACGCCATAGATCTGAACGGCCGTGTCCTTGCAAGCAGGTGGTAGTTCCTCTCCAAACGATTGTATGACGTGTAGCATGGTCTCCAAGAGCTCGAGTGCATCTGAAAGGGGATGGTCAGTGCTTGATCATCATAAAGGAGGTCGGAAATCATACCGGCAATAGTTTGGAGCTCATCCGGCGTGGCAGCAGCTGCTTTGCCAAGGACAGCATGTACCTGAGTAACCAGGTCAAGTGCGAATGACCGGAAGGTCTGGCCTGCTTCATTCATCGACATGGAAGAGATGATATATGCAATGGCTTCATATACTTGCAGCCGGTCGTCTTGAATGAGCCTCGGTCCGACGGTTTGAACGAACGTGTGCAGTTGAGGAAGGTACAGTACGAGGTGCTGTAGAGAAGGAAATCAGCGCTGCAACTTTGAGATATTGCGTGATGGAACATACCTTCTTGCAGTCTTTGCACATATACTTCATGGCTTGGCCTGCTGCGGCGGCGACTTCGGTATCTGCGTCCTCGAACCCGGCGGAAATATAGCTGAGCTGGAAGGGTATGTACGATGGGTGCTTATCGGTCCAATCCGAATACCTGGAGATTACAAGAGTTGCCGCATATCGGACCCGAGGATGGGACGGGAGTTGAGGGATGAGGTCCATGATCTTTGGGATAACCTCCTCGTCGTCAGGGTTCACTTCCGCCCCCATCGATCGCATAGAGAATAATGGGGCCTCGATCTCCTGCCACTCCACCTTCCCACCCGACGTCCCTCGTGCCATCGCAGCCGTGATCATGTCGTACACCCGCGTCAGGCAGCCCTCCGTCCCCAACACGTAACAGCAATCTTTGAGAGTATCTCCCATGATGTGCCTAAACGCACGGAAGTCGTCTCGTTCCTGCGCCGTCAAAGACTCTGGGTTCTCGGGGAAGTGGAGGTGACCGACGATGATAGCCATCAAGGCACGATACGCGTTGAGGAATGGAACCGGTACGTTTTGCTTCTTCCCGATGCTCTGTGCTAGCCGGAACCAAAAGGGGAAGGTGATCTGGACAACATCGAGGTCTGTGTACGCAGCACATTCGCCGATTGCTTCCACGATGGGGAAGAACGTATCTGGATGCTGTAGTACAAGCATGCGGTACGTTTCTCCAGCCTCCGTGAAGATACGGCAAAGCCCTCGGACCTTCTCTGAGTCGTCGGCTTGACACGCGGCAGCGAGTTTCGGCCTGAGAGCGAGCAGGCGGGGGAGAACTGCCTCGATAACTGTCCTATTCTCCTCGATTTCCTGCGTCTCGTGAATGAGATCCCAGATCGTGTCTACAGCGAAGTCGAATAGCTGTTCGTCGTCCAACGAAGTGAAAGCGAGGGCGAGTAACGGCGTTTCCGCGATGGAGGCTGGCGTTATCTCTCCCGTAATCATCCAACTCCGCAAGCATTTGAAGACACCGGCTTGCACGAGAGGAGTAATCCCTTGAAACAAATCATTTGAGTTGGTTATTCTAGACATATGGAATGCGGACCCTTACCTGTTGCCTGGCAATACATGTTCAACAGGTCAAGGATCTGAGGCGCGTTGGCAGTCAGCAGCCGAGCCTCCTGGAATGCGAAATCCTCATTCTAAAGGCAAGGCTTCCATTCAGCTTTGGAATAAACCTCACTATCGATCCACTAACCGATATAGGTATCCTCGTATTTCCGCTGACTTCCTCCGGCAGAACGGTCAGGAACTGGAGCAAGGCCGCGACAGTGACAGGGTTTCGACCGAGGCCTTCGATCAGACTTGGCACAGCGTCATCCCACTCCTTCATCTGAATTGCGAGTCCCGAAAGAGCCAGGGAGACCTGTACGAGCACTGTCCGCGGTCCATTCGCATACTGTCCCATAGCTGCGAGGAGCGAGTCACGCAACCCTGCACGCTGAGAAGCGTCCAGTTGGTGCAAGTCATGGGTGACCTGAAAGAGTAATCAGCATCGCCCAGCGGATCAGTCACGTATCAGCACAGATGCCCGAAGAGGTTCTTCATGACCAACCTTGGCTCGGAATGTTTGAGCCGCGAAGGTCTTCCCAGCGCTTGGTACGTTCGGGTTTAGCAAAAGTACATTGCACGTTGCCCACGAATCAGGCTGCCCCAGTCCCAATCATACGTCTGGTAAGTTTCCGATCCGTCCCGGACGGTAATCGATCCTCGGCTCACAGAGTGCTGGAATTCCTGCAGCCATGTATTGGCTTGATCCAAGGAGACCTTGTCGGGCTTCGCGCTGAACACCTCTAACGCGGCCAGGACCTTTTGGATACTATCATCGGGCGTTGAGGTCATGTGTACAATGATGATGAGGGATATAAGATTTAAGAAACGCTCGTAGCGTTCGTGAAAGGTGGAAGGTGAAAGATTAGTCGAGGTTCTAATCGATGTTCAAAGCCCTGGACCCGGTACACCTCTGAATCTCTTTGTCTTTCAACACCACCGCATGACTATTGAACATGACACACTTGTGGGAGAGAGAGGATGACTGCGATTAGGGAGGGACGAACTAAGAAAATCCATAAACAAGACATGCATGACTAAAGCTCGAGACATTCAAATGAGCGTGGTGTCCAAGAAGACGGGAAAGGAGGGGTATCACCTTCTGTACCGAAGGAGCAGCGACATATATACGGCAAGCAAATGGGCTGCGTAAGGGAGAATAAATAGCATGAGACCAAAGCGAAGGGGAGTGTCCACATAACCACGGGAAGAAACCCCCAACAACAGGCCGTCGTTAAGGCAAAAATAGGGGTGCCTCTACGTACGGAGGAAACCCTTCTTCTTTGTCTAGTGAATTGAAGCAAGAGGTTGTCAGAGACCTTGTCGTACGATACGAGCGACTGCAACTCACGTTCGGTTTCTCTGGTGTCAGAGGCCTGCCAGTCTCGATCCGCCTCTTTTTGTCCTCCAATTCGAGCCTCTGCTTCTCGAGCGCATCTCTCATCTCCCTGTGACGGGCATACAGCTCCTCCTCCGACTGCTTGAGCTTGGCCTCCTTCTCCTGGACCTTTTGCTGGAAAACCATCTTCATCTCCGTTTCCATCTTCGCGAGCTTGGCCTCATGAAGACCACGCTCCTCAGCTGTCTTTGCGGCCGGGCTGCAGTGGCAGACATGACTTCAGTTTGATGTGTTCGGAGGAAGTTGAGATATGGTAACTCACTTGACCTCCTTAAAGACGGAGTGATCCTGGGTAACACCCATACCAAGCAGTTTCTCGCTGCGGTAGTTCTCGTAGAGCTCGTTGTTTGTGTGCTCACGGAGCTCTTCCATGTGCGTCCTAATCAACATTTGCCTGAGCTTGACAAAGTCACAATGCTGCTCGTTGTCGACCTCCACCACTCCCCAAGGGTAGGCACGACCCCTGACCTTCCGGCCGTCAGCGGTCATGACCTCCCTGTTGGAGCCCACCACGGCGAAGGGAACCTTGGAGATGATCTCCTCATGTTCGGCAAGCGTCTCTTCGTCCTCATTTTCGTACACAGGGGCTTGGAAAATACGGATATTGTGGTGTTCAATATCAGCTAGTACCTGACGAAGCATAACGTTATCATCAGTTTGGGTTGACATATTCGTACTGACGATGGCGAAGCAACTCACCCTGGTTTTGAAGTTGCTGACTTCATCATCGGTGATTGTATCGGCTTTCGCAATAATGGGAATGAGATTGACCTTGGTATGCAGTCGTCTCATGAATTCAACATCAATCTGCTTCAAGCTGAATCGCAGGAGGAGTTAGATGTGAACAGAAAAAAACAACTCTCGGTGCAAAATTGGGAACTGACGAGTGGCCGGTGGGCTGGATGAAGTACAGACATGCATGAACACGGTTGTCAACCATCTTTTGTCTGTTCACCCTGTTTTCCTGCTCCAGATAAGCGTCGAACCGCGCCTCAATATTCTCAGTGATAGGCTTCCAGCTCTCGTCGTTGTTGACGAAGTCGCCGAATCCGGGAGTGTCAACGACGGTGAGACGGAGACGAACGCCGCTCTCCTCAATGTCTAAAACAGGTAATGATAAGCCATTGGTTAAGACAACAGACGGCGTATGTACACATACCTGCGCTGATGCTCTCGATAGCGACAGTGCTCGGCCTCTCGACGCTCGGCTCCAACGGCTGCTTTCCAGGGTAGAGTGTGGTGTTGAACAGCGTGTTGATCAAAGTGGATTTTCCAAGCCCGCCCTCACCTTGAAAGGGAAGAAGAAACACGTTGTGAGCAAATGAGGCGCAGCATCAATCATTGAACGCTGAACAGCGAGAAGACATACCCACGACCATGACGGTGAACTGGAACCCTTTCCTGACGCTCTTCCTGTGCACCTGATTAGGTAGGTTGGCGAATCCGACGTAGCCCATGAGCTTTTTCCTGACGACATGAGGTGATGCTCCTCCAATGGGAGTCGCGCCGTTACCGTTGCCATTGCCCTGATTCCCGTTGGGGGTGTACCCGTTGGGACTATATGGCGCAGGCGAGGGAGTTGGCGAGGGGCCGGCACTGGACATGATGTCTTTTATCTAGCGTTTTGAGATGTGGCTGCGTTTTTTTGCGGATTTGAACAAGGACTGAAGGCCCCAGATGCTGTAGACTACGGAGAGTTACCACCGAGGAAATATTTGCAGAAAAGAGTTCACGAGATACAGAGATGACCTTCTGAGCCACGAGGATGGGGGCGGGATGGAGGGGTGGTAGAGAAGGGGGGGAGATTAGAACGAGGTGAATGGAAGGGATACGTTAGCGCCGCGTTCTTGTTGGAAACCTGCAGAGTCGACAAATTCGACCAGGCTGTTCCTACCACTGAGATACCTGCAAAACGTAGAGCCCGAGACTTCTTATCCACCAGAATACTATGAAGTTGACCCCAGAGCTCATAGAGTCATCGCCTTCGTTTATCAACGCTTTGAGGGACAGAGAGCTGGATCTCCGAGGTCAGCCGCCTGCGTGTCGCGAGACCAATTTGACTTTGACACACTCGTTTCCTTTTCAGGTCACAAGATACCTGCCATCGAGAACCTAGGTGTCACTAGGGTCGGTCGTGTTGCACTATTGGATGATGAAAAGTTTGATCTAACAAATTGATCGTACTTCGTAGGATCAACACGACACTATCGATCTCACCGATAACTCGTTGACACATGTCCAGAATTTCCCCTCCCTCAAGCGACTTACGTCACTCCTCCTCGCCAACAATCGGATTGCCCACATCTCTTCCAGCCTCTACAACTCGATACCAAACCTTGCCTCGCTCAGCCTCACCAACAATGCCCTGTCGGAGCTTGGCGATCTCGTCCCTCTTGGAGACCTCAAACGCTTGGAGTACCTCAGCCTGATGGGCAATCCGGTCACAGAGAAGAAATGGTACAGAGAATGGGTCATCTTCAACTGCAAAACGCTAAGAGTCTTGGATTTTCAGAGAATTCAAGACAAGGTGCGTGTCCAGTCCGTCTCTACCGCCAACTTGCCACTCGCCGCTGAACCTACCTATCGGTCTGCTCTAGGAGAAAAAGCAGGCAAAGACGCTTTTCTTAACTCCGGATGACCTACCGACGGCTTTGGCCACGTCCCTTCGGTCAGCAAAGACTCAGCAGTCTTCCAAGAACGTCGCGTCCACAGAAGAGGAGCCTACTGCGACAGGTGCGGCAGCCAATCTAGCAGCGGGTCGCGCGGGCCGTTTGATGACGGCGGAGGAGAAGGCACGAGTCAAAGCATCGATACTCTCAGCGACAAGTGCCGAAGAAGTGAGACGGTTGGAGAAGACCCTCAAGGAGGGATGGGTGCCACCACCAGCGGCGGCAACGGCTTCTTGATTTAAAAACGAAAAACTGTGTATCCATTACATCGGACCAGCCATAAAGTCAAGATGCTGTGAGTGCACGGTAGCCGCATCGGTTTCCTTCGCTCATAAGTCGTTGGAATTTGGCTTTCCCGACAAGTCACATTCGACGAAGCGTCCTCAGATTTCGACGCTTAGAAGTAAGAGGCTCTCAAATGTCCCATCCCCTCTCCCATACATGAGCTCCTCGTTAGCCAGTGGGATACTCCATTCATAGCTTTCGGGCTTCCTCATTGCCACGAACACGAAGTACCCCCCATCCCCTTCGGCACCTAGCCTCTCCCACCCGCTTTCCCGTTGTCCTTTCAAGGCATTGCCCCTATCATTGATTGACCTTCGTTTCTTTCGAAGCACTGGCTGAAAATCAAACCATGCTCCGAACGCCACCCAGAACGGCGTCTCGAACGCAAGTGATCTCATCTTATCTGCAATGGGAAACAATGGTTGAAGCGCTCTCTCATAACATCCTGAGCTCTGTCGTGACGCACAAGAGATTATCACCTCTATTGGTCGAGTGGCTTTCTGCTCTCTGGCACTGGGCCTTGGACAGGTGAGATGCAGGAGCGTCCGAAGAAGTAAAGGGAGCAGAGGTGGAAAGTACACCTAAACCACAAAAAGATCTCTGTGAGTCACTGTTCCTGAAGTCGGACTCAGGTCGGGTGTCCCCACCAGATCACTGCATACAATATGGGTGATATACTCAGGGCCATCGTCATGCTCCAGCTCTGATAACAGTTTATCGACTTGCTCGATGCAACCCCAGGGCAGCGGGCGCACTTGCACGTCCGCGCCGTCCCATCGCTCTTCTGCGTTCACGAGACCCACTCGATTACTCTCCAACAATGGGCAGACTTCTGGCAGATCAGTCAGGATGACAAGACTTGATAGCGGTGATCGCCTTGCAAGCTCGAGACCAACATATCCGGTACCCTGAATAGATTTACTCGTCGTTAACAAAACGATGAGGGGTTTGGCCTCATACCCACTGAACCCAGCTCGATAATAACTTGACGTGTCACCTTAGGTTTGGGTGAGTCCACGGGCTCGAGTCTGGTTTGCAGGGAGCAGGGCGGATCATATATTATCTCATCTCGGGCATTGCAGAGATACACTGGAAGCAAGTAGGCCGCCTCCCTAATAACATTTCTAGTGAAATCGAGTAGTATAGCAGCGGCGTTGCTGGCTGAACCCACCAGATTCGCCCTGCAATACCAAATCTATCAATATCTTGCACATATGAAGATGGGGTAATGGAAGAGCACAGAGTAGTGGTAGAGTTGGGCGGTTTAGGCGGGAGGTCGTCTTCTAATAATGGTTTCAGCGCGGCTGGAGGCTGGGAGGCACGAATCGCTAGATCTTTGGGAAAGTTAGGAGATTCTTGCATGTTGGTCAGACGCGTCCAAGTGTTCATAATGCAAGGACGGCGTAGTTGCGTGACTCTCTCCATGCGCTTTGACATGACTCCCACGTATGTTTGATCCTAGCGAGCGCTTCGGACAGAGGTATGTCGGTGATATCTTGAGTTATAACAAGCGCTATCACTATTCAATCCTGTCGTTCACAATAGCTGAAGCACCTAAACATTCGTTTAACGGATAACCTACATCTTCCGTGGCAACCCTTTCTCTCGCCACGCAAGATAACCCCCTTCCATGTCGGTAGCATTCTCCAACCCCAAATCCTGCAAGGATTTCGCAGCTAACGAGCTCGTGTATCCCTCTGAACAGAAGACTATCACCCGCAGGTCGTAGCGACCGGCAATTGGTAGACGTGCATCGGATCGTGGGTCGAAGCGCCATTCAAGTACATTTCTTTCAATGATCAGCGCGTTGTCGATGCTTCCGTCGGCAGCGCGCTGCGCAAGGGGTCGGATGTCCACGAGTATCGCGTGATTGTTTTGGACCTCGGCCAGAGCCTCGGAAGGGGTAAGGCGTTTTAGGTGGGAGCGGGCTTCGGCAAGTATTTGGTCTATGCCTTTAGAGCCCGGTGGAGGTGTTGTCATGATTTTGACCTAAAGGCTTGGAGATGGGTTTCTCGGATAACCAGGAGATATAAAACTGTCGTTGCAGGGGATTGAGGACGTAGAGTGTTGGCGGATAACTCGTGCCCTTACATCCGTGCGACCTACTTATGAGATCGGAGGTTTCCGCTCCCTGCGAGCCAAGGGGATGACGTGCCAAAGCGTACACTGATACAGTATAGAGAAATGTAGTAATGCGATCTAGTTTGTGCGATTCTGAGCCTTATGCCACTACCGAAAGGTAGCGACGTAGCGATCCATTGATATGGAAGAGCCCGAAAAGCCATGCCAAGGAGTACATGCGCGTACTGGAAGAGAATTTTCAGATATTGGGTTGCTGGTACCGCGACTAAGTTTCGGTGGGCGCTTGCCTCCTACATGTTGATCTATGTTCAAGTTTCGAAATCTCAACGGTTATCTCCAACCCACTTTTCCAGCGCATCTACTAATATCATGGCTACACTTCAGAAGGGTCTAAAGACAAACAGGCTCTTGAGATCAGCATTGAGCGCAAGATACTTTGGCCTGGTCTTGAACGGCACACCATCGCGGTCATTCTTCTCCAAACCGTCGGAACCCGCTTATCCGGGTCACTACCCTCTCAATGCCCTCGAGAATGCATTTATGGCGGTGGGGTCTGCTTTCGCTTCTCTGAGAGATCCCCGTCGTGGAGGTGTGTCATATCCGTCTCTACCAGAGCTTCCAAGTCTCGCTGACGCTTTTCGGCCTGGCGTGTTGCTATAGATATGATAGCAGCGCTTGGGGAGACGACCGCCGGATCATCGCTCAGTCACCTGAGAGATGCCATGCTTTCTAGCCCTGAGGGACGCAGAGTGCTGAGGGAGCGACCGTCTGTCAACTCGGAGACCGTTGATATGGACGCACTCCGTACTTTGCCGGAGGGATCCTTCGGTCGAGCCTACGTCACTTGGCTTGAGAGGTGCGGAGTGACTCCAGACACCCGAGAACCTGTTGGTTGTCAATCTCGCATCTGCTTCATCTCGACAACAGCCCCGCTCACGCAGATTGTTTCACACAGGTCCACTATATTGACGACCCTGAACTTGCGTACGTCATGAAGCGTTACCGCGAGTCGCACGACTTCTATCATTGTATCTGCAACCTGCCTGTGAATGTGGACTCGGAGCTCGCCCTTAAGTTTTTCGAATACGCCAACTTTGGCATACCCATGACGCTCATATCTGGGTTGTTTGGCCACTTAAAACTCGACTCTGTCAGGCGTGCACGATTGTTTAGGGAGTATGTGCCCTGGGCCATGCGATGCGGGGGAAGCGCACACCCACTGATCACTGTATACTGGGAGGAGCGATGGACACAGAACGTGGAAGTGATGAAGAAGGAGTTTGGGATATGGGATCCACCCGCAGCGGTGTGGCCGGCCCCGCTCAGTGAAGCTCTTAAAGAGAAGAGGCGTAGGGCGAAGGTAGCTCGGGAGAAGGCAGAGGCAGAGTTAGATTCTCCGGTTACACAGAGCTCAACTGTAAGTATCTTGGTTTATGTGTCTATGCGATTCCGACTATATTGTATTCTAATGACACGCGCAATAGTCTCATGGACCTTTCTCTTAGATGTCACTTTTAAATCTCGAATTCTAGGTTGCATCTATGTATATGAACCAGAAGCCCTTTACGGGACCTCAGCTCCCCATTCACAACTGTGAGGTCACCAGAAGAGCCACGCACCACTTACCACTTCAAGATTATGACAACCAACCATCGCCTTCTTTCCAGCACCTGTTCCTCTCTATCAGGATCCCAACTGCGCTCCTTCCCCTTCTCTGTCACGGATACCTCTCGTATATTTTCAATGCGCAAGCCTTGTCGTTTTGCTTCCTCCACGAAGTTGACGATCGGATAGCGACCCGTATGGAATCCGGCGACGAAATGCGCAGAGGACTCTAGGCTTCGTTTAAGCGCGCGGGAGAGCGTTAAACAAATATTCAGATGCTGGTCCCTCATCCAAAGCAAGTCGCTTCCGACGACGACATCAAACCCCTCAGGATGTCCTGATGACAGGATCTGATCGAGGCTATCGTCATCTCCCCACTTGTGCCCAGCGACACGTACGCGACTTTCGAGATCATTTCGTCCCACGTTTTGTCCTAAGGTCATCAGGATTTGTTGGTCTGGATAGTCGGTCAGCACGACCGCAGTCGCTCCACCTTCACTGGCACACATCAGACCGACTAGCCCGGTTCCAGCACCCAGCTCTAGGACCGTTTTCCCTCGAGCGTCCGGTACATTATCGGTGAGGTATACACATGATCTCCAGATTGAGTCGGCTTGTAGGGCCCAGTTGGTGGCGTCGGGGCTCGGAACAGCAACAGTGATCCCTCGTACAGCGAGTGTTTGTGATTGATCGAGAATCGCGGTGAGTGGCTCGATTGTGAATATTGTATTGAGGGCAGAGCCAAACACATCTATTGGGTCCTCTAAATCATCTTTGACGTTGTTGGCATGAGGCTCTATGGGGGGATCAAGCCGAGGGAACTTGTTGAAGAAGCTAAACACTCACGGACTGCCGATGAGTTTCGAGGATCGACGTCGTGAATCATCGTAATCGAGTGGTAAGCACTATCAAGAAAGCAGTCATGGAAAAGGCGCCGAAAGCGGTTTGTGCGAAGTTGGACTCGTGGGTCCGTGTGTGGTCGACATCGAGATTGAATTCTACCAATGCTTCGTCTTCAGTGATCCCTTGCCCCGAATCCCTGCTTCAATAGTCGAGACTTGAGGTGCTCCATCCCATGGCTGCACCAAAGAATCCAGCCTTAACTCGACTCCAAGCCCTAGCTCCTACCGCCTCACCGAAAGAAGGTAGCAGTAGCAGCCTTGGCCTCCCAGCCACACCCTCTACATCTCTACCGCTACCGACCCCCCTTTCCACACCATCGACGTCGGCTGGATTCAGCAGTCGTTTCCCGACTGCTGTGCCGTCGAAGAATCCCATTGCACTTCGGCTCTATAAGGTCCTCGGCGCCAACTATCGCGATGTGTCCACTCGAGAGGCCCTCGAGACACTAAGCAGCTTCTACGCTCCTCCCGAGCCACCTTCATCCCCAACTTCACCTGCTACACGGACGACTCCGGCTGCGGTCACAGTCAATGGGAAGCAGCCACCGCATGAGGAAGACGAGGAAGAAGAAGGAGATGGAGAGGAAGCATGGGGCGCAGAGTACGTCAAGGCACGACGGAAGGATGCATTGAGTGATCAGGCGCGGGTGGAGATTGATGGAGAAGCTGCGTTACGCGCTAGAAAGAACTTACGGAGAGATGTGGAGATCAAGTTAGCGGACAGCAGCCGCAAGTTCCTCACAGCGTTTGCTGAAGTCGACCAAGTGGGTTTTGATCAGCTTAAACGCGTTGTCATTGAACGGGAACTCACGAACACTATTATTATTCTGGGGTAGAAATTAGACGTACTACAGGAACACATCACGGACATGCAAACGCGGTGCGAGGAAGCGCAGGGGAAGCTTCAGGCGACGCATGAGGGTTGCAGGCAATTGTTGGATCGTGCAGAAGGTCTCCGAACACAGCGGTAATGCACTTCCACGCAGCCGCGTCTGTTGAAAGGATTGAACGGAAAGGCTGATAAGCGGGACGCGCAGTCAGGCTACGGCGGTTCGACAATCAATCATCTCCTTGTTCTTATCACGTTTTGCTCTCACAGAAACAGAGACCCAAGCCATCACTTCGCGGGACGTGCCCGTCGGCCGTGTGCTATTCGATGTCATGGATCGCATCGCGACGATACGAAACGACTGCAGGGTATTATTGAGTGGAGAGGATGGCGAGACCAAAGCCGGGTGAGCTGAGAATCCTTTGACAGAAGGCTTGTCAAGACGGTGAACTATCGGGACCTAACTCGTGTTTTGAATAGGCTAGACGTGATGTCTTTGACTTCAAGTCTCTTAGATCAAGGCTATCACAAACTCGCCCGTTGGTGCTCCTTCGAGTTCCGACAAATGGGTAAGGATGCCAATCTGGAGGTGGACGATGTAATGAGGGAGGCGGTGCGGAGGCTCCGGCAGCGCGCGGAGCTATTAAAGTACGTAGTACCCGTTCCCGTTGTACGTGCCCGAACCTGATTTACTGGATTTATACATTCCAGCGACTCTCTGAGGATCCTTTCCGAGGTTCGCCAGAACGCTGTTCTCAATTCATTCCTGGATGCCCTGACTCGTGGTGGTCCTGGTGGCCTTCCTCGACCCATCGAACTCCACGCGCATGATCCTACACGGTACGTCGGCGATATGCTGGCATGGGTGCATCAGGTGATGGCTGGAGAGCATGAGTTTCTTGACGGTCTATTTGATGTCAAAGACGATGATCGTATTATCGGCAGTATACGTAGACAGAGGAGTGGTGAGGCCGAGGAGTATGTGAGGCAGCTCTTGGATACCGACTTGGAGAAGCTTTGCATGCCGCTCAAGGTGAGCGCCGTTATGTCAGGCATGTAGTCAAGCTCATGTGCTGAGGTACACGTTTTGTGGTACTTGAGGTCCGTGTGCTCCAGACAGTCAAGTCTCAGGAAGGCAGTATCACGTCGTACAAGATCGCGAACCTGCTGCAATTCTACCTTCTTACGGTTGCAAGGACCATAGGAGATGATGCCATTCTTTCGCAGACTCTAAAGCAGTAAGATGGAGTTACCCGTCTTATGTGAATCGCACTGACGCGGTGGGATGCCTTAGAATCACTGACGCTGCGTATCGTGTGTTCTTTGATACCATTGATGCCCAAGGGCGAAGTCTCCTTCGGTTCCTCCACGTGAGTGTGACCTCTGGACTTGACACTGCGCGCACGAGTATGCTTAAAAGTCATCTTTAGCCACCAGATGCAGATCTCCTGCCGCCGCTTGCATTGCGCGATGCATTGCAAGTTCTCCGAGAGATCATGGCTGTCTACGAGTCCTCTCTGCTAGGTGACGAAGACCCTGCGGAAAGGGAAAGCGCATTCAGCCAGATCCTCGAAGCATCTGTGGACCCCGCAATGGAGATGTGTCAGAGGATGTCGGAGATGCGTCGAGAGATGTCTAGTTGGGACCGGGCGGTTTTCTTGATCAACTGTACCACGTACATGCAGGTGGGAGGGACTCTGATTATCACAAAGAGTATTTCTCCTTTACTGATAACCTATTTCACACTTGACAGAACATGCTTCAAGCCTTTTCTTTCACTGGATCTCATGTGAGCTTGTTACATAAAGAGGTAGACCGACATGTCAAGACCTTGGTGACGGAGCATGTGAGTCCATGATTTAGCTATTGGTGGCTTCCAATCTCCTTGACAACGAGATCTTTCAGTATGCGGCTTTCCTTAATGAGAGTGGCCTTAAACCCCTCGTCGAAGCAATGAACACGAAACCCGTTGATGTAAGGCCTGAAGTTTTGACCAGGGCCTTATCAGTCTTAATTAACCTCTTCGTGGGATAGACACCTCTTTCACGGCTACCTAGCTCGTCCTCGCAGGCCGTCTCGGCAGCGCTCACCCAGTTCGACACCTTCCTCTCAAACCTCGACGTGTCGTCTTCATCGCGACTTGGTCTCCTGTCTGTCCCGCGCTTGGCGACCTCCATACACGGAGATGCTATCAAGAGGATTGGTGTAGCATATGGTCGCGTGTGCGAGGTGATTAGGAAGCCAGAGAACAAGTACGAGTTCGCTGGGACACTTCTTGGAAGCCGGAGACCCTTTGGAGATATGCGCGTCCTGTGGCAAGTCCTCGGGGTAGATGAGGTCGATATTTAGTTCTGTTCCTACTTTATATCGTCTTTCCACTTGGGACCATGCGATATGAAGACGTGGACTTGACGGCGCGGTCATCATCAAAAATTACAGCTGCCAAAACGACCCTGAAGGGCACATTCCCCCCCCCCAATATCCGAAGAGGGGTTCCGCCAGTGACAATAAGCACTAATCCATGAGAATACGTAATGTAGAACACGTTCAACAGGGACTGACTAGAGAAATGGGGTTGGAATTCTATCAAGCCGTAGAGTTTCGACGTCGGCGTCGGCGGAACATGGGGATCAGCATTTGGACTGGTGATTGCTTTCTACTGGCCTTGTTTACGAATCGAGCCTGTGGCAAAGCCTCATTCATTTCTGTTCTGCCACATCTTTCCGCAACGAACCCATCTTATTCGCTAGATACTCTTTGCGTACTCAGCGTGGCTCGCTGCTAAGGCCCAATGTCCAATCCGCCGAGTGCGTTCTTACACCCTGCATCTCCATCAGCAGCTGCTGCCAGTTCCGGACGACCCTCCTCCCGACGCGCTCTTACCAAGGCGCTCGAACTAGCGCAGGAAGCCGTCAGGATCGATGCCACTGGAGATGATCCGCAGGGAGCAGTTGCAGCATATGCTCGCAGCGTCGCTCTCCTGAACGAAGTTATGGAGAGGGTTATGCGCGGTGACGACGCAGACGCTGCCCGACGGAGAAATCCCAGCCGAAGAAAAAGCGTCGTAGCCAAGGAGGATGAGGCCCGAAGACTACGATCCATTGTGAGCATTGATTATTCCGCCACTCTCTCTATCTATGCGCTTGCTTTCGTCGATTTCGTCGGTTGGGATCGCTGACCCTTTGCTATGGGCTTGGTTCTCAGCATGACACCTATTACGATCGCATGCAAATCCTGATAATGATCTTCGGCATACCCCAACCTCCAGAGATCACTGCGGCACCCATTTCGTCTACTTTAGGTTATGGAGGATCGGCTGTCCCTCAGTCGCGTTCAGATGCACACGCGAAAGAAGCTCCTATGGAGACCAATGAACACGTCTTCGTTCAGGAACACCATGATGAGGAGACTTTTGACGCAGAAGAGGGCATCGGCTCCACGATGTTGACTAGCACTGGTACACCGAGCCCGCGAGGACCTGAACCGGCGGATTACCTTCACTATCAGGCGTCTTCTCGCGCCCTACCACCATTACCCCAGTTGACGCGCACTACGACTCTGCCGCCAATGCGGCAACCCCCCGTTGGACCGCCGCCAATACGTCCTCGGGTCGATTCACTTACATACCATAGGCAATCCCGTCTCGGACCTCCTTCTCTCCCTCCGCCGATGGCACTACCGCCCCCGCCCTTAACACCCCAGGCAGAATCTCATGACCTATCGACACCACTTGCTGATACTTACAACCAGGTAAAATTCGCCCGGGATCCCTTTGGTCACCATAGTGACGAGGGAATTCTGAACGACTGGGAGGACAGTCAAGGAGACGGGATCGAGCGACTTGCGATCCTCGAGGACGATGGAGATGTTGGTCGCCGGAAGGCTCCACCCGTCCCACGTCGGAAGGATACGTCTGAATCTGAGGGCTCCTCGTCTCGCCACCAGAACGGTGTGCAAGACTCGTCAGCCAACTCAGCCACCTCACACCAACAGCCACAGGAGTATCATGGATCATCCCATCCTTACGCGCACACAAATTCCGCATTGCCTGAAATCCCTCCAGAGCATAAAGCGCTCCCCTCTCGGCCACCAACACCAGGAAACCGTGCCCGGGGGAACACCCAAAGCTCAGTAACATCTTCCCGGTCTGGAGACTCCTCCTTATTCTCAGATCGTCCGAAGACTCCGCCTCCTATGCCTTCACTGGTATCCACCAGTACTGCACAAGGCACGATCTCGCAAAGACGGAAGCTCGGGGGACCCACTGGTATGAGCGGAGGTGCGAGCTCAGCGTCACTAGACGTCTTGGACGGTTCCGTCCATCCGCCGCTCTCACGCTCTCACTCCCCAGCAAATATCGAATCCAGCTCCGCTCCGGTGGCCTCGTCAAGGCTGACGGCCTCCGGACTACCCCAAAGCACAGCGACGAGTCTGGGCTTGAACGCCACTGGGAGGCATCGGGCTGCCAGTCAGCCAGGCCGTCGTCCCAGCATTGTTGGCTTACATAGTAATAGCGCGTCACAATTTGAAACAGCACCCAATGTTCCACCCCTACCCCAAACTGCGCTCCCAAAACAGTTGTCTTTCGCCAGCACCGCAGTACCAGGAATTCCAAGGCATGACACTCCTACGCTAAGCATCAACCCTCCGCCTACAACTCTTACCAGCCAAAACGCTTTCAGTCTTGGAGCACAGATACCACCCATCCCGAACTCGCCACTGCCACTTCAAACACCCTCAGACTCGCTTAGAAGGCCTTATCACCTTATGAACCTCCTTCACACGTCCATTGTGAGTCCTTCAGGCGGTTACCTGACCAGGCGCCTCCACGTTCCGCATGACGTATGGACGCAAGGCGGGGCGAAGCTAAACAATCTCGTTGAAAAGGGAAAGTGCATTGCCTGCCTAGAAGTCGGATTAGAGGAGCTGGTTAGGGCGAGCCACGAATTTATCAGCAGTGGAAAGGCCGGCAATGGGACTAGCCAAGGACTATCTGGCCAGGGGATCGCAAAGGCCTTGGCCGATCGATGGATCAGAGCCTTGGACGAGTGGCTTTCCGTGTGTGACAGTGCCTTAGCAATCGTTGGAAAGAAGCTGGGGATTGGAGAGGGAATCACGAAGAAAGGAGCTGGATGGGGAACCAAGGTCACCAGGACTTTTGATCGCATGACCAATGGCAAAAAGTGATCTCAAGCTTATCTATGTCTGTTATCTCTGGGTGCTGATCAAACCATAATTCATAGCTTGGATTCGCCCACGGTATACGTACAGAATCTTGTGAATCTCTTCACTGCTGCCCAGATATTCGGTGAGCCCGACAATAATTTCGGTTTCGAGCTTGGCTGACTTTGACGATGCTGATGATTAGACGAGCATCATCGCCTACTCGCACTTGCTAGTGGCTGCTACGCCATCACACCGCCAGACTCTCGTACCCAAATCGAGCACAGGCTCAAGCGTACATCCGACTTCTTCGTTAGCGTTGTCCTAGTCTTCGTCATTCGAGACCTTGGGCAACTGATGGATAAGTTTGCGAAGAAGGGCGAGAGGTGGATGGAGGAGTGATTCACCCCTAGTGTGTCTGTAAGATTTTCTCCGTGGCGTTCTGAAGAAGCATACTTTCCTGTCATCTTTGTCTACGTGTACCCCTTCCCTTCTCAATGTCCTAGGGCTATTGGTTGCCGCATCTTCAAATTCTCCTGTCATCTCTTTCACTCGACTGTCTCCATTGCCCTCACGATGCTCCGTACTATTTTTTGTTACTGCACCACCAATCCTGGATGTATATGAATAGGACTAGACGCAATGAAACTGGAATTAAACATGGTAGTTACACTAGATCACATCCTACAGTCAGATCTGGACCTCAATAGACCCCTCGCGTTGTCGCGTGTAAGCCCTCTGATTCCCATGACATACATTGCTTTTTCAAAGTCTGCATCCGCCCCATCCAACGTCCCTTTTGCGACGTCGGCCAATTCTTCCTCAGGCAAGCCAATAATTGCAGCGACATCGGTTAGCTCCTGCCATGGGTGTTCAACTCGCTTGGCAAGTCGGGGGTTGTCTTGGGTGGACCCCCCGGAGAGTGCCACACGACCGGCTTGGACCCACATCGCGCATTCGTCTTTAAACGCGTAGCCGTCTGCTGGTGAAAATTGGTGGCGCCCTCGCCCAACGATGCACCGCTGAATGATGGTTTTCGAGATCGCGGCAGCGATGCGCCGATACATGGTTGTTGTTGTAGTCTCAGGTACAGATTGTGAAATGAACGTCAGGCATGACGTGAGGAGGGATATTGGTGCAACGAGGGTAGCTGGTAATGAAAGGGCATTTGTTTCAGCCGACAAATCTTGGCCTCCGATCTTCTCCCATTTACTGTGAGCGATTATAGATTAGTTGAAAAGTTGCGTCCGGCTGCAAGGCTGGAACCGACCTTGCAAAGTACGCTTTCAGTTCCTCTTCAACCTCCGTGCAGACTTGATTAGCAATCATATCCTCTGCCCGATCAGACAGACTTCCGTATCGTTTAACAAGCTCGTCAAAGAGTGCATGATCGGTCTCATGCTCTGAAGAGCGGCAAGGTGGGAACCAAGCGCTGGATTCCACTCGTGCACGGAGAGTGTGATTGGCTTGAATCTCCTGCCAGAGCTCCAAAAAGAACTAAAAAAGACATAAGTCAGTATCCTCAGGGATGTGATGTGAGACGGGACCCACCAAATCCTCTCCCCAGCTTTCCATCGCAGCTTTGATCCATCTTCCGCTCACAAGAGCTTTAACCAAGCGCGACAAGCCCTCAACACCACTGGTCATGTGCTTCGTATCCACGCCATGGCCAACCTGACTCGCCAAAGCGCCCGGAACGGATCGGACAAACGAAGATGACAGCCTCTCGTACGCATCGAGCGAGCCTGTTATCCTCGATAAGTACGCCTCGATTAATGGTAATTGGATGTCGAAAAGAAAGTGGAACCTGTGAGTTAGTTGTGGCAAAGGCGAATAACGTTCTGGCGGAGTTCGGTAGTCAAGATCCCCTTATAAGTGAGTCAAAATGGGAACGCTGTACCAGTCATTCGCTCAATAAGCGCCTTGAATCTCCGCGCCGACGTGGTGGCACGGGTCCCCAAGTCGACCATTCGCCTGGCTTCCGCATCATCGTTATCACCTGCATCATCAGATATCAACCATGCATCAGGTGCGCTGATGATGTCGTTGAACTGCTTGTCGGTAACTGTGAAACAACTCTAATCATATCAACAAATTCTCATAAAGATCTCTGGAGAGACCAGGGATCTTACAGCGCTTTTCTCCCTCCAGCCAAGCTTCAAACCACTCTCTCTTGCCCACAATCACGTCGGTGAGCCCCTCCCACTCGATCACCGGCTCTTCGTGTTTCTTGTCCTTCTCTTGGTACCTTACACCCTTCTTATCAACGGTGTTACGCCTGGCATTTCGACGTTGCTCCCGAGCCTTCTCCCTCTCCTGCCGCGCCAAGTGAAGTCTCTCCTTCCCTTCCCATGTTCTAGACAGTTGAAAGCCACTGTCTCTGACTGAGCCATCGAATATCAAGGTCTGGTAGATTGTGTGCGCTAAGAGCGCAGGAAGACCCAAGACAGTAGAGATGGACTTCTTCAATTTTCTGGAGGGAAGGACACAGAGAAGCCTGGTGAATTCGTCCTACGGGGGAAAAACAGCGATTGAGTTGTAACTCTGCAAGTTTGATATCTTGGTGAAGAGCAATTCTTTCTTACCATCGCATTTACGTCGCCGTACCCACCCTTCTGTAGCAGAGGCTGTGCAACACCCTCGATGAATGAGCGGTGCTCGTGGATCAAGTTCAGCACATGCGTGAGATACCATTCTGGCTTGTCTGGACGATTTGTTTGTCGTTTGCCATCGAAGTGATAGCGGAAGCGCAGATTAATGGGTTGAAGAAGAGTCTGAAGCGGATAGAGCCCTTGTTTCCTGAGTAGAGACTTGAGTTCGTCGGGACTGGTCTCAGAGCCTATCGTTTGATTGTTATGTAACTTTTCACCGCTGCGTTTTCGCGTGAGTCTATGGAAAGACACATCATTGAACTTTGCCCCTCCACTCACGCGTTTTGGAGATGAAGGAGATTGACGAATGCAGCTTCAAATGCGGCAAGATTGGCAGGGTCCTTCGATTTGTATTCGGATGGGCTCATTGGTGCTGGCCATTGCAGTCGTTCTGCAGCAGCCAGAAGATTTCTAAAAGGCAAGCCTGTAAGCACGAGTCGAGTCGAGCAGGGTTCAAGACTCACGCGGAGACTGCAGCATTGATATCCTTCCATGTTATATCACGAGCTATTTCCAAATACTCCACTAACTTCAACGGAGGGGGCGAAGATGAGGATACTCTCTTGCTGCTCTGCGCGACAGATGCAACGAAGGCCTGGAGCTCTTGGTACTTCGTTAGAGATGATGTTGAGATGGGCCCCTCGGGCGATGATTGTATCTGGAGTACGGCCTCCTCGCTAAACGAACATAGCTTAGAGACATACGTGTTCAGCTACCATGATCAAAAATGGCTGTCTTACCTGAGAGCGGAAGCGTGTTCCAATACAGACATGTAGTCTCTGGTCAACTGAAGATTTCGAAGCTGCTCGTGCAACTCTTCCATATCCTCCAGCAAGGTCCTGGGTTGTTTCCCTTTCGCTGTCGTCGAAGGAAGGAGTAGTTCCGACAAAGAGGACAGTTGATCTATGAGGGCATGTCTGGTGAGAGACAACTCATTTGCAGCCTGAAGGGAGGTCGATGCTGACGACGATGCTGAAGCTATCTGCCTGGAGAGTAAAGAGGATGATGCTTGGAGCTGGACGACATGGTGAGTATTGCGCTAAATCTGTATTCCAGTTTGAGAGCACTCACCTGATCCTTGAGTTCAAAATGCTCAGTTTTCGCCTCTTGAGCAACTCCATCTAAGGAGTCGAGCTCGTCGAATGACGGGAATGTGTCGTCTAGGTGCTCACGCAGCTGGATGTATGCCGTGGCCGTATTGGGCGCCTTGAGGAGCTCCTGGATTTCCTGGGATATGGTGGCCATTAAGTCTTAATTCAAGGCGCTATGGGATTTCTGATACAAGGACTACACGTGGTCACAGGATTGTGGCAATAGCGGCAGGTGGGGGGGGGGATGTCGTGGTCGGTCTGGATGTGAAGTGCGCGTTGCACCTGCCGCTGCTTAACCTGCGACGAACATCACCCATGTTCGAATTCATCTTCAACGGGACTGGTAATTCAAGTGAGTAATGCGACTATTTAAAATGGCGCCTTTCCCGCTAATCCCCTCACCGTCCGTAGGCTCTCTACCTTCAATCAAGTGCCTCACAGATGCCAACTCGACTTGTCAGAATTGCCTTGGCACCTTGAAGCCCGAAGGGAAGAAGAATATCAGACGCAATACGTCAGCCATACTTCGAAAGTCCAAAGGCGTGGCCAAGGCGCCAAGTTCTTCTGTGCAACAAGATGTTGTCGAACGATCTGACACGACTGAGGAACGCGACGTTGTGGTCGTGATCGACGTTGGAAAGACCTTTATATCCGCTGCTTTAGAGTGGGTACGTATCTTCATCCCAATCGCATACGAACTGTATGCTTGAAGCTTACGGATTTCAAATCGCGTTGGTAGTTTCCTAAATACGGTTTAAGAAGGATTGATGCCGTCCTGCTCACTCACGCACACGCAGACGGTACGTATCGTATGACCAGCTCCGACTAAAAGACTTCGTGACTCATCCTCTTCCTTTTTTTGGTCCTTATCAAGCGACGAATGGCTTGGACGATTTGCGAACGTGGACGCAGAACGGAGCGATCCAGGAGTACATCGACATCTATTGTAGTGAGGCAACGTTCCGAGAGATCCAGAAGGCGTTCCCATACCTGACCTCGAGAGGCTTCGCAACCGGTGGCGGGGATGTACCAGAGTTTCGCTGGCATATGATCACAACGGGGGAATCCTTCGCTATCGGAGAGGACGACGAGTTTTGGATCACGCCTGTCGCCGGTAAGTTCGTTGAGCCCCAGCGTTTGAACCACTTTTGACGCCAGAAGGGTCTGATATCGAAATCCATGTTATGTAGTCGATCACGGTAAACAATTTCCGGTTACGACGCAACCTCCGCCTATGCCTTTGAACAATCTCCCCCAACAGAGCGTGGCGCAGCATGATCTCCTGTCTAGGGTTGGCACTCCTTCTGGCTTTCATGACGTCCCTCTCTCTGGATCAGCCACACCGAACACACTCGCTCAGCCTAGAGAATCAATTCCCCTTAAATGCTTCGCCTTTATCGTCAACAACGCCTTGCTTTACATGTCGGACGTATCGAATATACCCGATGAGGAGTGGAAGTTGATATTGAACCCGCCCCCGAAAGCTTCAGGCGGTGGGGTTATCGAAAAACAGGCCACCAACTCATCTCCAATGGCTCGATACGCGGCAGCGATCGTTGATGTCTTAAGACCCTTGCCTTATATCTCCCATTTTGGCATCGACCAGGCCGTTCAGGCAGTAAGGAGAATCTCCGCGCACAGAAACTACATGACTGGAATTACCCACCCGTTGAGTCACGACCAGTGGGTGTCGATCGGAGAGCACTTGGAGTCCGGCTCTGAGAGTGACAAACCCGAGTTGAAGGAGGTCCTGGACCTCATTTCAGAGGGCCCGCCTGTATGGTTCCGACCTGCGTTTGATGGTCTCAGGCTTATGATACCGGAGGCGGGCGAGCCCATCACAGGGCTGGTGGATGGCTATGGCCAATAAAGACTTGAAAGTCTTATATCAAGGAGTAGTTGAATATTATTTGCAATACAGATGATGGACTTTGATATACTCGGCAACTGGCCGAGCGCACATCTTTTCCCATGAGGTAGCCTTGTCTTGGGGGTTACGGATGCCTTCTCGCACCAACGTGGAACTCATGGCGGCTTGATCGGAAGGTATGTCCATCATCCTCACGCCACCTGCTTCTACGTATGGCCTAACCTCTGGAGACTGTAGGAGCTCTTCCTCCTCCTCGTCGGATAGGTTTGAGCTGCGCCTCGCGCAGGCAATTTGAGATCCATCTCCCTCCTCACCATCCTTGGCTGTTGCTGGAGTAAGAAAGAAGCGTCTAATGGATGTATTCATGGCTTCCGCAGATGTATAATAGCGTGGCGAAAAGAAGCGTGTGATTGTGTCCGTGCCAATGAGGAAAGTCAGCAGCGGTGAACGCTGGCCAAGCTGGGGCGTGTGATGAACCTTTAGGTACCGGAGTAGCTTCGCTGACTTTCCGACAAAGGTGGCCTCGTCGATCACTGCCACGGCAACGTTACCGGACGACGGGTGATTGGTGTGCAGTTCCATCTCGTGCGCAAGCTCTATCATCATCTTGACCCTCTCCGGAAAGCTAGGGTCGCCCGGCTTCAAGGACTTTTCGACGTTCGTAACGGACAGAAGGAGTAAGTGCACCTCGTAAGATGCGTCCTGCTGAGCCCCAGAGGCCACCTGGTGAAATGGAAGTGGCCGTGGGGAGAGCGCGAGGGCGAGATGGGCAAGCGTTGGAGGGTTGAAAGACGAGTCTAGTACGCTGATGTGTAGAGGAGAGGTAGACCGGAGAGGTGTTCTCTGATCCTGGAAGAGTAACGACATAAGGTCCCAGGGAAATCATCGCCAAGTCCAGATCTGCAGTAATCACCGTAGACAGAGGTGCAGGCCAGTCTTCATGCGACTTCCAAACCACTTCGATATCGGAGGCGACACCAGGATCTCTGACACGATCGATGCACGCATGAATCTGTTCGATCGATGCCATATAGAGGAGAACGAGGAACGTGTGTTGATCCTGTCGACGCTCGAACTGTGAGAGGGACAGGCCCTGGAAGCGAGCCAGCGCTGTTCCCATCGACTGCAACTGCTCGTTTCTACCTCTCCCTACCTTCCTTACTACATACACCGACCGAAACGATGTCTGCTCTACGGACATCAAGTCAAACTCTGAGTGGCGTTGCACGCGTTGCTGGTCAGTCCATGCTCATTCCATACTGACCTAATTTTCAAACCGACTGAGAATTGCATATTGCACATAGCCGGTCGGAGAACGTTTACCACATCTACCAGTCGTAAAGGCTATGAGGAGACCATTAAGAACCTGATGATCAGAAAAGACACCAGGGTTTTGTGCCAAGGCTTCACAGGAAAGACGGTACGCGGTGATCCTATGCTCTTGCTCTCCATATAACTTGAACTCATGTCTGTATCCTACAGGGTACTTTCCACATCAAAGAGGCGCTCGCATATGGCACAAACATGGTCGGAGGTGTCTCGCCAAAGAAAGCTGGACAGACCCATCTTGAATTACCTGTATTCGGCAGTGTGAAGGAGGTGAGAATTCTATCACTAAAACCTTCCGAAGTGTACTAACCATTATACAAGGCTGTCCGAGAAGTTCGGCCGGACGCGACCGTCCTCTATGTCCCACCTCCAACTGCAGCAGACGCTATTATCGAGGCCATTGAAGCCGAAATTGGCTTGATTGTGTGCATTACCGAAGGCATTCCCCAGGCAGATGAAATCAGGGTACCAAAGCAGGATATACTACGTGGAATATAAATATCAACTTACGATTCCTGCTTTAGGTTATGAATGCGCTAAAATCGCAGAACAAGTCTCGTCTGGTGGGACCTAACTGCCCAGGTATCATCAACCCTCATGGGTGCAAGATGGGCATCCAACCTGGCCATATCCACATGGTCGGCCATATTGGTATGGGATGAACAGTTTCTTGTTGAGCCACAGACATTTCTAAATGAACAAACTTTTTGGTAGGTATCGTTTCCCGTTCCGGCACGCTGACATACGAAGCTGTCGCCCAGACGACTCAAGCCGGCCTCGGCCAATCCCTCTGCGTTGGTATCGGAGGTGATCCATTCCCGGGTACTACCCATACCGATGTCATCAAGGTCCTTCTCGAGGATGACAACACACACGGTCTCGTTGTCATCGGCGAGATTGGTGGCTCTATGGAAGAGGACGCGGCGGAGTACCTTGCAAAATATAACTTGACCAGGGCCAAGCCCAAACCTGTAGTTGGATTCGTTGCTGGAGCCACGGCTCCTCCCGGCAGGAGGATGGGCCACGCTGGTGCCATCATCGCTGGCGGAAAAGGCATGCAGTTTCCTTCACTCATGGATCGTTGGGAATGCAATTTTGACATTTATATCTTCGCTTGAATAGGTGCCGCAAAAGACAAGGTGGCCGCATTGGAGTCTGCCGGAGTGATCGTCAGCGACAGCCCAGCCAAGATCGGTGCGCTGATGTTGGAGGTATGTGATCCTTCGTTTACTACTCTTCGCTCATCATTCTCATCCGGCCGTGTATTATACTTTTAGGCTATGAAGAAGGCTGGACTTGCATGAGAAAGGACAGTAGCAAGCGGCGTATGGGGATTGACCTCTTCTCTTAGAAAACCATCTCATTACACAGACCGAGACTCAGTGATTTAGATGTTAGCTCAGAATCCCTAATAAGGCACATTGTTCGACCTATTCGTTCTTAGGTAGCTGTGAGATTGTGACTTAGGGAGGCTATTCGGGTGACGTCACACGCTGGATCGCTTGTTCAGCGTTGATCTCGTGCAACACGTCACGCCGTCATCAATGTCAACCTCAAGCGAGCGCTCGCCTGCATTCCAGTCAGCGGCACAATTCGCCACAAGCTCTCCAGCAGCGTCCAAAGCGCCCAACGACATCAAGCTGGAGGTGAATCCACAATTCGTTGTGTGCCCTTTTGCCCATGTTTGACCCACTTTCGCGATTCGCCCTTCCTTTCAGTTGTATGCACTCTATAAGTATCTTACCGTCTCCCATGAGCCCAATACCAAATGTCCCTCGTATTTTGATTTGACCGGTCGAACCAAATGGCAAGCTTGGGAGAAGGCATCCAAGACCTGGGACGCCAAGCCCGAAGCGGCCGTCGAAGCTCGCTATCTCGAGATCGTACGTGGCTTCGGATGGGTCGAGGGTGCAACACATCCGCCCTCTAAGCAAGACGGGGATGACGAGGAGGACGAGGATGGAGAGTCTGGTCATGGAGGATTAGGCTTGGGTCCTTCGGTTAGTCAGATCGCTCGCCCACCGGAGGACCTGACCGCTCCGGACGACTCGCTCCATGGAGTTGTGCTCGACAACGATCCCGGGAAGTTGGCCGCATTCTTGGAGAAGGATATGGAAACAGTTGATATTGATGCCAAGGATGAATATGTGAGATTTTGGGTGAGACTTTGGATTCTGTGAAGGGTAATGCTGACAACAAAGAGGCACTTGTGTAGGGGTTCACGGCTCTGCATCTCGCTGCGGATCGCGGCTACCTCGATGCCGTAAAGTTACTTGTAGGGAAAAGTGCTAACATTGGTGTGAAAGTAAGCTCCCAGCACGACACACATCTCCAACAGGGCGGCTCATCATTCCCGACATTAGGATCCGGATGGTCACACTGCCATCTCACTGGCCCTTGCAGGTGATCACCAGGATATTGTAGCATGGCTAGAGCAAGATCTCGCCGAGGTCGGTGCCGTGGGGCAAGGGGCATGAGCAACGGCCACCGATGACGAGCACCTCCGATCTAATCCTACTTCAGACCAATATAGACCAAGAAATGTGGATATTACTGATCACAAAGGCATACTGGCAAACATATTTTCATATATGAGACTCAGTCGTACTTGGAAGCGAAAGCCCTTTTCAACGGCCCCATCGATCACCATCGTCGTATCCACGATAACCGAAGCCACCAGCACCCCGACTCTCTCCAGGACGTCGTTTGCCTCTTGGCCCGCCCGGAAGGTTGTCACGCTCTCGACCAGTCTCTGTCATCACAAGATACTTGTCCATTACGTCGTTTAGAATGTTCTGCGCCTTGGTCATGGTAGACAAGTAGGATGTCAGGATGACGTCGGCCTTTTCCTGCAAATTCAAAGGGTGGGATGGGTATTGGGAACGATGAAAGAGCCATGAACCGAATCAAGAAAGGATTCACCGCCTCAAACTCTTCTCTGAAGTGCTTATTCTCGCTGGCAGGTAAGGACGCGACGAGCGCTGATAGCGACCTGAGGACGTCATGGTCCTTTTGAGCCGAGCCTAGTAGTACGTTTTCAGTGATACAGCTTCGAAGGGTCGCACGCAGAGCAGCAGGAGCTTGCGTACTGTTCAAGACTTGCATGACATAGTCAACCAGAGTGAGGATCCTGTCGTGAAGCATCTTAATTGCTGCTCGCTGCGTCTGTAGATGAGAAGATACTGAGGTAAACATAAAGCGGCGGGTCGATATGGTTAGCATAGCACGGAACCGGTCATGTCAGGTTACGAAATAGACTCACGACTGCCACCGCTGGCGCCTCCTTTCGCCGTCCAGTCAACAGCTATTCGCTCCGCCTCTCCTGTTTCAATTTTGAACGGCGCTTCGATAAAGACAGTTCGCGATTTGCGATCACTGCGCCAAAGTCCAAGTCAGCCGACGTTGATAACGACCTAACAGATGCACATGGATACCGTATCTCTACCGTTGGCTCATAAGCTTTGAAAGGAAGCGTCTGAGTGTCCTTCTGCTCTTGGGTGGACGATGGAGACAGGACAAGGAGGATAGGTGTAGTGGTGTACGCAATAAATTGGTCATGTAAGGCGATATGGTGGGCTGTTGGGGTTGTCGCGACAGTGTACCAGCCAATAAAATCGAGCGACGGGAAGACCTGCTTATCTAGAGGGCAGCCACACCAACCTAATGTCAGATATTGACATACATCACTATCGCCAGACGGAAATGGACATACACTGCTCTCTCCGTGTGGTGAGGAACGCGTGGTCCACTTTGATCTCGTGGCTACCGGAAGCCGTACTGTCCTGCGGAATTATAGCATCATCGAGCACGAGTTCGAAAGTATTGACGATCTCGACGTCGCGACCATTTTGGTTCCCAAGGAGCGCGCCGAGGGCTAAAGCACGTAATGCATGTCAGATGGGCTTACGTATAGATCCAAGCGCCTGACACTCACTAAACGGTACGGACTGTCGAGTTTGCAGCCTTAGGCGGGTGAGATGCTCAGAGATGTTGAGAATAGGTAGAGGATGCCTATACGCGTCGGAGCGAGAATGAATCACGGACCGAGATTGGGTAGAATTGGAAGGATGGTTGAGGGTGATTATGTCACATCCATGAATTAGTGTAGGTTTGATTTCCGGGAAAGCAGGAGCGCCAATCAGAGATAGACTCAGGATGGAAGAAAGCGCCCTCGGAGGCGAAGAGTGGGCGAACCCTACTCACAGTAATAAGTTCAACGACGACTTTGTCGTCGACGGAAGCACGACCTGCGCATCATTCATGTCCATCCTAGCTCAAGGATCTCCTGGTCTGTCCTGTCGAATAGCACGAAACAATGAACTCTCTGACAATGATCACCACAGAGTGGTCGAGGCTTGAATTGGTTCGCCAGCCAAACAATGGCAACCGAACATCGACGTCTCAGATGACTGCGGGAACCCTCGACAAACACCTTTGACACTAAGCTCATTGATTCCTCTATTTTAAACTGAGCTTGTCTACAGGTTAGGATTGGTTCCTTGCGCAGCTTGATGGTCTTTGATTGACATGTGGTATCGTGCTCTCATCGGTGGTCCCCTTTTTGCTTGGCATCGTCAGCTGCGCACTCGCAGCATTCGTAGCGATCGTCTTTCATTCCTTCGGGCCCTTACCTTTCAATCATACTTTGAACCTAAAGTGACATCCATCGTCGGTGACTACGCCCGAGGCTGTGCTGCGCCGCTTGTGACTCTCTATGATTCACGCAGTCCTCATATGTGCGTCCTCCTATTTCGTTGCGCAGCACGGTGTTGACCTCCTCATCCATGTCCGATGGCGGGTGCGCCCCGAACGCGTACTACTCCTTTCGTCAAACGCAGTCAACACTGCGGGCGCGGTGCGTCTGACCAAGTTCTATTCCCCCGTCCCACACGCGGTTCGGACATCTTTGCCCAAAACGATCTTCAAGCTCGTCTCGAACAGGCCGTCCGGATTATGTAACTTTCTCGACGCGCCCGACCTTCCGTTAGACTGGTTCGTCGCTCGTAATCTTCATCTAAGACATTCGCACCGCCTTGTTATCTCCGATGAGACTTCTGATTGCTAATGACAAGCCTTTCTTCTCCCGTTCATCGTGTTTTGGGCCTTCCCCCGCACGCGATCAATCTTTCAGGGCTAAAAACGATATAGAAGACGACGAGATTCGTGTCGTTTACAGATGCTATGCTACCCTTTATTTTGTGTTCGTGGTGGACAGCGGTGAGAGCGAGCTAGGGGTTCTGGACCTCATTCAGGTAGGAATCGGAACAATCAGCGACGTGTCCGCGGAATGCCCGCAATGTTTCCTTCTCTTCTCTGATCAGTTGCTGCCTGTACTGCCACGAAACTGACGGCCACACGCGGTCTTGGCACCTTTGTCTAATAATAGGTCTTGGTGGAGAGCTTGGACAGGGCCTTTGAGAGCGTGTGCGAGCTGGATCTAGTGTTTCATTTTGATGAGGTGCGTTTGCCGAGCCCTGTAGGGCCATGCCGAAGGATACGTCGGTGTTGACCATATCCCGGACGCTCGCTATTACGTACGTGTCATGAACACGTATTCAGGTGCATTACATTCTCTCTGAAGTTATACAAGGAGGGCTCGTGCTAGAGACCAACGTGGAAGAGATTGCCGGTGCAGGTGAGCTTTCTGTCATCTTCTTCCACCAGATACACAAAGCGGCCCCGAGATGGTGCTTCTAGAGACATCAATAGTGCCACGCCCATGTGTCGCTGATGGCCACACTCTCGGCTATGAATCGGGTGTTGCATGCCATGAATCAGGATCCTCTCGGGCTGTTCCCGTTTCCCTTCGGTTTTTCTAACCCCATCGCTTTCTTTCCTTTCCTTCTATATAGTAAAGGATGCGACTCGTGCTAGGAAGATCTCGCACACTGCCGCTAATCCCCTATCGCTTGGCGTTGGGTCTGTGGGTACGAGTGGAATCAGCGTCGGAGCAATCACCAAGGGTATGGGTTTCGGATGGCTCACAGGAGGAGGGCGCCGTTAGAGTAAATTGCTTGTATGGTACCCGTGCTATCCTTGGCAACAAAGAGTCAAAGAATATTTTGCAAAACACGGGGCATGAGGTTTGCCTAGAGAGAAGCATTCTTTAGTGGAGGGTCTGTGGCGGTGCAAGGGAATTTGTCAGCACGCCGTGCACTGCCTTTCGGCTTCGAGTCCGCGTCTTTGCCTCTCGATTTGTTCCACACCATTCACCCCTCTCTGTTTTCCCAATCCCATCAAAGACTCAGACTCACCTGGTTACCGAAATGTCTTCCAACGCCAATTCCACTCTTGACTTCCTCCTCTCTGACCAGCCCGGCTACAGTTCCACCACCCGGGGGCCCACCCAACAGCAGGCTACAATCAAATCAGAGCAGAACCCCCTTGACTGGCTCCTCAACGACGCTGACGTCCTCGCCCCCCATCCAGACGCCTTCGAGCTTGAGCTAGAGTCCATCGCAGCGCTCGGCGCCCTAGACGCTGACTTCGCATCACTCCCATCCTTCAACTCTGTGGACACGTTTAACCCGGGGAACTTCAATCTCTATACGCAGTACCGCGGAGGGAACGTGGCGCACAGTGCTTACTCAGGCTACGGAGGAGCACCCAGTACGATTACAGTATCTTCGGAGAGTCTAAGCACATACGGGTCCACCTACGAACCATTCGAATCGCAGCTTGGCGAGAAGGCTGCGGCCCATACAGCGCAGCAACAACAGTCATACCTTGCCTCCCAGCAAGCCCAATTGGCATCCCTATTCCCTGACATTGATCTCAACTTCAACGCATTTAATCTCGCAGCTCATCAATCCACTGGCGTCTCCGTCAACAACTCTGAGCTTAATATGCTTCCCCGCCTCAACACCACTCCCGACCGCAAGAGCAACGGCGATCAGAACAGCGCCCGTTCTCGCGGATCCTCCTCAGCGTACGACTCCGCTTCGCCTTCCTACGATGCCAACGCCGATTTCAACGCTTACCTCGCTGGCGCTACCGGCGGGGCCGCCGCTTCCACCTATACCAACGGTGGTTCCCAGAGCAACACTGTCTCTGGCAATGCTGCTCCCAACGTTCCTCATAACGGCAACAGTTCGTTGGTCTCTCCCGTCGCCCCACGGAACGACAACACATCATCGGATCAAGATCCGCGTAAGAAGTATGCATGCCCCAACTGCCCTCGCTGTAAGTATTCTTTGTGATTACGCGCGCGCCTTTTGCCCGATCTTGACATCTCTCGACCCTTGCACAGCCTTTGCACGCGCCTTCAACCTCAAGACACACATGGCCACTCATGATCCCCACCGGGTCAAGAGTTTCGTTTGCCGCCACTCGGGCTGTGGCCGCTCCTTCAGCCGCAAGCATGATCTTGGGCGTCATCTCGTCTCCATCCATCAGGATTCGTCTGTCCCAACCACCGACCCGTCCATGGCGTCGGGCGCGTCTGCCACCGGAAGCTCCAAGGGCAAGACGACATCGTCGGCCATCGGCGTCGGTGCCGCGCAAACCCAGCGTGTTTGGTGTGACGCCTGCGGAAGAGGATGGCTGGCCGGGTCGCGCGATGCTTGTGGCTGCAAGATCAAGAGTGAAAATGGTCACTGAAGATCGATTGAGGCACACTGTTTGTGAGTTTAGGTACTGTTTCCCATTTGATTCTATCATCGCTGATATTCGTTCTAGTGTTTAGAATAACCCAATCAAGGGAGGGTATGGTTGAGCGTGGCTCCTATACTTTTCATGTTGCCCGTCGACCTTGTTTACGCTTCGCGCAAGAGAAGTTTGGCTTCCTTCCGGGATATTGCCCTTCCTACTCCCCGTCTGAATTCATCGTTCTGTATGACTTATTACACATATGTCACCATTGCCGAGCCTAGGTCATGACCATGTTTCTCTCATTCTCATTTTATTCCTCTATCTACCTCCCTCTCTCTCTTTGGACTTGCTATACACACGTCTCTCCTTCCATCCCTCCTTGCTACTCTGGCCGCTGTCTCCTCTGATGTTGCTGTGTGCTCTATATTGGTGAACCTACTTCTGCACCTTCTTCCTAATATTTTTAACTGTAATCAGAAATTGTGCTCAATCTAACTGCGTGCTTGGCGTGACCCTGGTGGAATTTGTATTCTTTTGTGGCTGAAGGGATTGGCTCGAATTGCAACGCCTGACACTACCAAGTGATTCGGAGTATGACCTCTATTAATCTTGCCTCCACTCATGCATCAACGCTGGCATAAGGCGAAGCGGAACAAGTGGTTGAGCTTGCAGGAAGCTGAGGCGGAGTGGAAGCAATACTCACGATCAAGGGGTGCCTCATCCTCGAAGCTTGTCAACGACTCTTCTCTACGCTTTCAGGCCAACGCCACGCACCCCGCTCACCGCTACATGCCAGCACCCACGAAGGTCAATCCACTATGGCCGCACTATGCTGCAGTCGCCGCTATAGCCCTCGCTCTCCTCGCTGGCACTTTTCGCTTTTTTGTGCTAGGTGCGGTGCCTTGATCGTGAACGGCCATCTGCATGGTCAAATATCTAATCCACCCTCGAATGAATGATCTGTAGACGCGTCAGATCCACTGAAGTGTTCATCACTGCTGTATGAGGGTCAATGGCTTGATAAAAAGTTTCAAAATTGGCAGCCGGAAGGTGAGCTTTGAGGTTTGATCTCCAGAAGACGGAACGGTGGTTCGCGTTACGCCGTTTTGCACCAGCTCTCTTACTGATGAAATGGGCTTGGGTTACGTTCTATCTTCTTAGGCTGTACGTTGCATGCATATAAACCACAAGAGGTTGGCGGTTGCTTGAGCTCACGCAAGGTCATCTTCGCTGGCGACTCTGTCACTCGCCAACTCTTTTTCGCATTTGCACACCTCTCCGACCCAACTTTACCCTCCGCCCCACCTGACGACGAAAAAAAGCACTCTGATCACAGTATAACCTCCCCCGAGGCCAACGTCACCTTCGAGTTCCTGTGGGATCCTTATCTCAACACCACCAAGGTCGCTACTCTCCTCGAAACTGGCAACCGCGAATCTCACGACGAGCCACCTGCGCTCCTAGTGCTGGGTTCGGGCCTCTGGTATCTTAGATATGCCAAAGACTCGGGAGGATTGGCGGCATGGGAAGCAACGATAGAGACCACCGTCAACGCCATACACCGAGCTATGCCTGGGCTAGCCGACAGGGTTATCTTCCTCCCCGTGGAGGAGGCAGTCAGCGCAAAGCTGTCGCCAGAACGAGCGGCTTCAATACATGCCGGTGATGTAGATGCGATGAACTCTGACCTCACACACCGCTTGCTCTCCCTCACGGCTTCCCCAGCTGGTTCGTTCTTCGGACCGTCGCCCTTACCAATATACCCCTTCGCGTTTCCCCTCGCGCTCAATAAAATGCTCATCGAGACGGAAACAAGGGACGGTATTCACTTCTCGAACTCGATCCTATTCAAGCAAGCAGCCCTGCTAATGAACTTCAGGTGTAACGAGGCCTTGCCGAAGAAGTTTCCTTTCGACAAAACCTGCTGCAACAGTTATCCTGAAATCCCATTCCTTCAACTGGTAGTTCTGGTTTCAGCAATAACACTAGGACCTTTGTGTTACCTGTTGGGACCCATTATCGGTGAGTATCACGGGATGGGATGTCTCGAAAAGGCTGTGGCTGACACGTTGATTCCACTTCTAGTGGCACGCAAACCCAGGGCCGCAGAGTTGCTTCCTGGTTCTGACTATCTCATTCCAATGACGATCTTCGGAGCGATCATGGGCCTTAACTTCATGGCAGATCGGACGTACGTCTGGCTCAAGGAACAAAAACAGTTCGACCCATGGACCTTTGCGGGGTTGTGCCTCATCAGCTTGGTCATAGGGCTCGGTACAACAAACAAGCTTGAGAAAGATATTGGATTCCTGAGTCGGCAACAAACGGATGAATGGAAAGGATGGATGCAAAGTGTGTAACGTTCACACATCGTGAAGTCGAGGCAGCCAACTAACCTTGAGCCCTCCGCAGTCGCAATCCTGATTTATCACTATCTCGGAGCGTCCAAAATCTCTGGAATCTACAATCCCATACGAGTCCTCGTCGCGTCCTATCTTTGGATGACAGGATACGGTCACTTTCATTTCTACTACAAAAAGGCTGACTATGGCTTCCTGCGGATAGCTCAGGTCATGGTCCGCCTGAACATGCTCACAGTTGTCTTGGCGTACGTTATGGACACAGACTACCTCTTCTACTACTTCGCACCCCTCGTCTCGTTCTGGTTCACGGTCATCTATGGAACAATGGTGATCGGGAGCCAACACAACGAGAAGACGACGTTCATCGTGACGAAGCTCCTCGCATCGATGGGCGCCGTGACGTACGTATTCAAGTCAGAATGGCTCATCAACGCCTTGTTCGACGTCCTCCACCAGTTCTTCGCGATCCGCTGGGAGGCGAGAGAGTGGATCTTTCGCGTCTCCTTGGACCTGTGGATCGTCTATGTCGGCATGTTCGTCGCGCTCTTGACCATCAAAGTCCAGGAGCACCACATCACCGAATCTCCTCGATGGCCGATGATGGTGAAAACTGCGTTTGGCGCATCCGTAGTTGGAATGATGTGGTTCTTCTGGTTTGAGCTGAACCAGCCGAGCAAGTTCACGTACAACCTGTGGCACCCCTACGTATCGTGGGTGCCAGTGTTGTCATTCATCGTCCTCCGAAACGCGACGCCCGTCCTTCGATCGGCATATTCCAAGAGCTTCGCGTTTATCGGCCGTTGTTCGCTCGAGACCTTCATCATGCAGTATCACTTCTGGCTCGCAGGAGACACAAAGGGGATCCTGATGGTGCTACCGCTGGGAACGTCGTGGAGGACGCTGAACATGATCGTGTCAACAGTAGGGTTCATCTACGTGTGTCATCATGTGGCAGAGGCAACGGGGTGGCTGACGAACTGGGTATGTGGTACGCCGAGAAAGAGGATGTTGCCACAGCCTGTCGTCGCTTCGACACCGGCGAGGACGACGAACGGTTCGCGTCCGGAGGAGAACATCCCACTGATGAATTCACAGCAGCAAGGAGAGAAAAGCGAAGAGCGGTCAGCCGAAGGTGGTGGTGTGGTAGTCTTCGACGCAGATGCACATACAAATGGATTATCTTCTGCAGCGCCTTCCTCGCCATGGCCGTCTACAGACGAAGGAAGTCCCCGTATGGGGGTACCTGGAACGCAGAATCGCTCATCATCGCGGCCACCATGGCTCGAGCGACTTGCGGAGAGACCTACGTCTCCGGGGCCTGGGTGGAGTCCATACTTGGCAACGCGGAATCGGGTGTTTGGCGCGTGGTCAGACGCGTCAGCGAACACAGGAGTAGCGCTGGGCGTAAAGAGTGTGCTGATTCTATCGACGCTTTGGATCTTGAATCTACTATGGCCTTCATAGCTGCATACCCGAGTTCTGATAGACACACTTTCTCATCGATCTGCTTTGTATTATCTATACGCGAGCATATCTTATTATTATGTCTGCCGTGGCAGGCCGGTGTGTCGTCTGAGCAGATCCATGGCGTCCCGAAGCACAGTATTCCCCCTCAATCACGCTCGTTCGACCCAAGGGCGAGAAGTAGAAGCAGGGGCAAGAGAATGACATCATGCACTGATGTCCATTTCTTCTCCTGGTAGATTTATGGTGGAAGGATTGGAGGGCATTGGCCCTGACATAGCAAGCTCTTCCCAAAGCTCTACTGCCCTTGCTTTAGCGGCATCGATGTCTTGGCGTAAGATTTTGATCTCTTCTTGCCTTCTCTGAGCTATCTCTCGCTCATCAGAGAGTAGGAGCATCAACTTTAGGGAATGCGTGAGGGAAAGCAGGGAGGATATGGCTTGAACCTATCTCCACCATGACACTAGTCAGCTACGCTTGTGTCTAGCGGCACAATAGGAACTTGAGCTGACCATAGATTCAGCCTTGAGTTCGGCTTGGAAAGCCTCCTGAGAGGCGCGGAAGTGATCTTTATTTTCAACCTGCGACAGGGGATCATGTCATTCCTCTTCCATGCTATGGAATGTGAAGTAATCACACCTTCGCGATATCCACCAGATCTACCATGTTATGTACCAGTATGTCGACTTGCTCGTCGATCTTCTTGTTCCATTCTTCTTCAACTTCTCGCAGGTACGTTTCCGAGTCGACCTCTTGACCCGCGGCATTGGCGTTTGGGCGGAACGAAGCCGTTGGCAAAGCAGCTGGACGTGCATAGTCTGTGGCTATTGCCTGTCGGCGCATGGCTGGAGAAGACGTGAATTGATCAGAGTCTTGCGGCTTGGCGCTCTCCAAATAAGGGGTTCAAATCGTGAACATCTACATTTCAAGGTGGGCCGCCCTACTCTTCAGCCACCCCTTACGCACTGAGTAGAGATCTATAACTTACGGCAGAGGTAAAGACCGCCGCTTGGACTCGTCGAAGATATGGCAAATGTATGGTCAGCTTTCGAAACGTCTTAAATCACTTTTTGGACTGATTATCTGCCGCCGTTAGACCGATTCTGCTGCTGCGTCGTACATCATCGATCGCATAGGCCAAGACATAAGCTTCTTAGCTTGTCATGGTCACCTTAGTAGGGAAGACGAAGCCGTCATCCGTACGCATCTGGATAAGGCAAACAAAGCCCCTACAGGCTCTCAGCCACCCCGATCGCCTTTTGTGCTGCCGCCTGTGTCTATGACCGGGATTCAGCAGCCAACGCCAACGCCCACCACCCCTAACGGAAATCTTCTTCCGAGGCACTTTCCACCTAATGCCCAGCCTGCTGCCGGCTCCTCGATGGCGAATGGCAATGGTCCACCACGTACGTATATCATGAACGCCCGCGGTACCAAGCTTGGTCTCCTGCTTTTACTTACGCACTTCCATGACCCCTCAGTGAGCACTCCCAGTGGGAAGAAGCCTGAGTTCTGTAGGGCGAATTGGCCCTACAATGCGGACGGAAGTGTGAGTGTTGAAGAACTCATGATACTAGGCAAGAACGCGACAGCTGATAGGCGATCCAGGAGGCCAACGACCTATCATTCCGAAAGGGAGATATTATAGAGATTGTTGAAGAGTGAGGTGCTCTCTCTGATCGCGAAAGCTTTGTTGCTCATGAAACTCCTCCCTTCAGGACCAACGCGGATTGGTGGACTGGCATAACACGTGGCCGGACGGGCCTATTCCCAAGCAATCACGCTGTCAAAATGTTTACCGATCTTTCCTGCCCTCTCAAAGCCTGCCAAACTAATCGTCTTGTATCTTTAGTCCATATGACCCTCATCTATTCCCGACGCCTCCGGAAAGTGCGATGACACCTCCATCTGCACAGAGACCCCCACCTCCGGGGATGGAAAAAACCTTCTTCCCACCTCCAATGTATGAACAGCCTGGACCACCCCCAGGCCCCATGATGCAGCCCCCCATGATCATACAGGGCAGTCCTGACCAGCAGAAGCCTTCAAAGTTCAAGAAGACGGGGAGCCAGCTCGGTAACGCTATGAGTTCGTCGACTAGAACTTGATGCCTACCATTATAGAATGTATTCTGACTTATGTCTTTTCTTCTCAGTCAACGGATTTGGATTTGGTGCTGGTTAGTACCAATAACTAACAGTCTCACGAGTCATCACTGATATTGGTTCTTGCTCTAGGCGCTGCCGTAGCCGGAGACCTTGTCAATTCCATCCTGTAGTTTATGTTATCTCCAAGGATCTTTACTCTTCACCAGCGTATCCGGCTGTTTCACACTCAATGTCCGCTTTCACCTTACCCTGGGTCTCACGCACTCTCTGCCGCATGTCAATATACATAGTCGTTCACCATTTTTCTCTGGTCGGTTTTGCGGTGTGTGCCCATGAGAATGATCATTTCGTGGTTGCTTAAGTCACGCGGAACTCGGCGATGGACGTGCACATTCGCACCCATGCCCTTCTTTACAACCGTTTTTGCCCGCTCCAGCAAGATACTTCTAGAACAAGTCCAGGCGCTGCAGCTTCCATCAGCTTCCTCTTTACTCTTCTCCGTCTCTGCTAATACTGAGCCATCGGTACTTTCAAAAGTGGTATCGCATTTCGGGCAAGACGAAAACTGCATTGGGTGCCTGGCCCACTCTCCACTCCAATCCGCCGTCAGTTGTGCGGTGGCCGCATTTCCCAGCTCTGAAGTTGTGTCCTTCCGCTCGACAATCAAGGGATTAGCGCCAATATCTCTGGGGAAGCCTCGCCGACCTGCTAATCCAGCCGCCAAATATGATCAAGGCGGCGCTTGGTTTGACCAGCTGGATGATCATGCTTTCAAGGATACGAAATTTACAAATGGGAGCTTCCTTTGGGGCACTTCCAACAATCCTAACTCGGTTCACGTGCTGCCAGAGGGATTGGAGGACGTTCCCGTTGCGTGAGTTGGGCAGCAAATGCCGAAATGCCGGTCTGCGACTCACAGAGACAGCTCACGCGTGCCCCCATGCCTCCCCAGGAGCATCAAGAACATAGTATACTTCTCAGACGGCGCTCCAGAAGGACTGAAATCAGCTCTGGACTCCCGATTCCCGCTAGCGGCCCAGGTGCGTGATGTTTGGTCAAAAACAATTTTTATCAGTCCTCTAAACATGCCCCACTCCACATACAGATGGGTCTCATCGGTTCATCTACACCATTCGTGACTGGCCGACCATATACACTGTTACAAGGCAGCAAAGTATGGTCTGATGGCGCGGTTGGACTTGCGTTCCTTAAAGGTGGCCTAACTTCCACCCATGCCTTTCATGGCTACGAAGCCTTCTCGAAAACCTACACAGTATCCAAGTGTGTATTGATCGATCATTTCAAAACATCATTCTCACTGGTAAAATCATTCTCCAGAGCGGAGTCGAACCTGATACACAGTCTAGACGATCAGAACCCCGTCAAACAATTGCTCGCAGCCCTTCCAGCGATTCAGGGTGGCACATCCACTGGCAGCCTCGGCAGCTTCAAGGACATGGAGATATACCTGGGAACTTTTACGAGTGGCAGCGATGTACGTGGAACACAAGAATGTGCTTCAACCGTGCTCTGACTGCAAGGTTTGATATTTCCTGCTGTACCAGCGTATCTATCGACTCATCTCGGGTGGCCCTTCGAAAGGTATCCTTGCACTTGAAAGTGAAGACGGCCCCACTGAAGGGACCCAAGTTCGGGTATGATTTCCTATGTTTCTCGGAAAACGTTACCAGTGGTGCTAATCGTCCATTCACAGTTCTTATATCGTCCCCAAGGCGCTTCGCACAACAAGGCACCGTGGGCACAATATATAAGAGGAATGCATTTCAACTCTATGGCAGAGGATGGGGCTCGCCTCGAGCTCCTCGGCCCCCAGGAATACAGGCACATAGAATCGTTCAATGTGTACAGTGAGAATGGGCTCGTCATCTCATCATCCGGGAGGTCTGGAAGCTGGATAAGCTCCATACCAGGGGCGAGGAGCTCTCTTTCCTGGCCACACAATTCCTAGAGCGTCGTTCGTGTACGCTTAAAAACGCGACCGAAGCTGCACGCTCCTACAAGGTGCTCGGCGCATATTTGTACAGCTTGCGCCATATGATCACCTCACCTAGCGTAAAGTAAAAGCACACATCCACTGTCGATCTATTCATTGTTCAGTTTGTGCATGCTTCTTCGAGGGTATTGGACGCGCAGCGATTGCATTTCCAGACAACTGACAGTGGATGATCTCGCATGAAGTCAATATGCCCGTCTAACAAGTAAGCTGTCAAGGGAGAGATTGGGTCGATGCAAGCGCTTGCCGGTGTTGTGCGAAGGCAGGAACCTCAGCCAGCCATGCTTGCTGAATTGCAGATACTCCCATGGCGTAGGTATTAGAGGTGAAGATCTAGGAGAATGTATTGTTTTACTGGGACGTAATGATGGCACTGAAGTTCAAGACACTCACTACTTCGTCATACATAATAGCCGGACACTTTTTCCCAAATAGGGATGACGACGGATGGATTCTGATGGGCTAGAATATAAGTGCGGGTAAGAGAATGGTTGAACGCAGTCAAAGGCTGAAAAAGAAACTAGATACCTGCAGACCAACAGATTGTCGATAAGTTCCATCGGGATTTATTAGCGCTGTATTCTGCCACAATCCTGTGAGCAACGACTTCAGCACCGCCTCCGCTTCTTTCTCGCTATCTTCCTTAGTGGTGCTTGACTGCTTCCACTGGAACTTCTCCCTGCCGCAACATTCCTCTAGTTGCTTTCGAATGTCTAGCGCCTCTTTGAGCGACCGCTCACTCAAGAAGTTCACCCTGCACCACTCCCTGGCATACTTCTTATCGACCACCTTTGAGGTGCCTTCAGAGTCCATGTGCACATTCCTGTAAGTAGATTGGTTTGTCGAATGACCCAATACATCCTCGTAAGCTCGCAAAGCGTTGAGTAGCGTCATGTGGTCTCCGCTGCGATGCCGAAATTTCAGTTTGACCTCATCTGCAGCCTCTCGGTCGCCGTGGTGTGTGTCCATGAAAATCTTCCCGGTGGAAGATAAGAGGGACAGGATAGAGATTACAGAAGACATGTAGTCGTGTTTTGTGGATTCGATCAGCGCCCGTGATTGGAGTGGATCGAGCGGGAAGTGGGCCATCTGTCGGCCAAGCTGCGTAATCTCACCCGTTGCGTCCAGGGAACCATGCTGATATAGGGTTTGAAGTGACAACAGGACTAGGGTCAAACATTAGCGGATGAGCGCAGAGAAAGGCTGCACAGTGCATCAGATACTCACGCGTTTCTGGAGCTGGTGCATCCATGAAGTCAGCCGTTTGAGGATTCTGCCCAACGTATTTCATCTGCAGAACCGCTAATGTAAGATTACACCGCTGGATCTCTGGAGTGGCAGCCTCTTGAAAGTCGGAGTTGTAAAGAGCCTCGGTGTAGAGCCTGAAACACCATCCTTCGCCCTGCGATGTCACCCAAGTCAGCATTATGACAAGACCCTCCAGTGCGACAGCACATACCTCACGACCAGCACGACCCGTCCGTTGTAAAGCGGAACTCTTGCTGATCGGCCTTGTTAACAACGCCTCAATGCCACCGCCTCTCCCGTTCGAAAAGTACGCTTTCTCCTTACACAACCCAGTGTCAATCACATATCTCACTCCAGGGATAGTAATGCTTGTCTCAGCAATGTTCGTTGCTAAAATCACTTTCCTCGTATTCGGAGGTGTCTTGAAGAAAGCTCGTTGCTGGATGGGCGCTGGTAGGGCAGCGAACATCTGACAGACGATGACCTGCATCTGGTCTGGTGGGATCTGTTCAGATAGAGACTTGATGGAAGAAGTTAGAGACTCGATGTCCTCTTGTCCCGGCAGAAAGATGAGGACATCTCCTGGTGGTTTCTCCGTGTGTATTTGGTAGAATGTCTGCAGTGCTGAGTCGACGTAGTCTTCCTGACTGTCTTGCGTGTGGAGAACCGTCACCGGATGTTGACGGCCTTTGACATACAAAATTTTGGCGCTGACAAGAGACCCAGCAGGTCAGATGACGTTCTGCGACAATTGAAGAAAACGCACCCATTGAAGAACTGGCTGAAGCGCTGGGCGTCCAGCGTCGCGCTCATGATGATGATCTTGAGAGGCGTCATGTTATTGAGATCCTCCATTTCTTTGACTTCTCGCTCTCCTTCCTTCTTTGAGGGGTCCTTCAACTGCTCCTGACTTAGGAAATCGGCTGATGACCGCCTATAGTTCCTCTTCACCGCAATACCCTTGAGCGCCGTCAAGAGCAAGTCCGTGCGTAGGGTCCGCTCGTGGGCTTCGTCCACGACGATAACTGCGTATCGGTTTAGGAGCGAGTCCGTGAGCAGTTCCCGGAAGAGCATCCCATCTGTCATGTATTTGATCCGCGTCTCGTCAGATGACTTCTCATCAAATCGAACCGAATAGCCGACGAGTGAACCGATGTTTCTTTCCTGCTCCACGGACACTCTGGCTGCCAAGGATGTTGCCGCAACCTTCCGAGGCTGTGTGATGGCTATCAGTTTCGGATCTTGACAAAGGCCGGCTTCGTATATGAATTGCGGGATCTCTGAAAGGTGGTACGTTTAATTAAAAATCTCGACCAGCTATCGTCAGACGTACGAGTAGTCTTCCCGCTCCCGGTTTCACCTAATATCACTACAGTGTCGTTTTCACGAATCTCACGAAGCAGGGCGTCTTTCGCTTGAGTGTTAATTTTTTTTTTAGCCATTCATACTTTGACCCCGTCCACTCTGAGATAACTAACCTGGCCAGATTGGTAAAAAGCGGCGTTGTTCGGACGGGGAAGGCTCTGGTGGCTTCTGCCTTCCGTTGAGACCAAGAGCATACGACGGTGGTTTGGGCTTCCGGTGACCACTGTTCCCGAAGCCATTGTACTTGCTGTTTCCGTTGCCATTGACGTGCTGCCGCTTTCGAAATGGCGTGCTCGGGCCAGCGGCATCCTCAGAACTGTCAGTTTTCATATCTTGGAAGGCTCGCTTCTTGGAGCCGAGAATGGGCGTATCCGCTAGTACAGTATTATTGTAGCCTCTTGCACCACTGGCAGAGCTCTCTGCTTTAGAATATGCTCCAAAGATGCCGTTACAGCTGCTCTTCACCATAGCAGCCTGGGTGGTTGAGCTCTGAAGATTTGAATGGAGAAACAGCACAAAGTGGATATCAAGGAGAATCCAGAGTCGAATTTGGGTGGTCTGAGGAAGTCACAAGCTCTCAAAAGAGTAGAACAAGGTGATCAAGTGAGCTCGAGGAGAAAATCTGAAGCGTACTACGGGGATTCGGCGGACTTAGCTCGACCCTGAGCTAGAACTTGCTCTGAGCAAGTCTCCTCCCACCCGCTACGATTTCACGCTGTCCGGTTGTATCATACGTCCTGGTACTGTTCTAAGACTAGTCCTTCCCCAAATCTCAACGGGAGAGATATAAATGGCCGGAGGTAAAACCTTGTCTCCCAGCAAAGCGCGCTCAACCAAGTCAAAGAAGAAGCAAAAACCTTCTTCTGCCAGCTCGACCTTTATGACCGCTGGCGCGAATAGCCATACCAGTTCAACACCGAGCAAACCGTATGATCATCATCCGTCTCTACCTCCTCCGTCTTCACCAGCGCTGGAAGCCTGTCTATCTAGGATTTTGTTGATCAGGCTTCGGCATGACATTGCCAGATTATATTCTGGTCAGTATGATGTTCTGATATCTACACGACCTAGTCTTACATTTCTTACTTTGTAATGTCAGGTCATCTCGTCCGAGTATGCGAGGACGTCCTACCAATTCTAATGGTAGACATCGTCGCGCTAAGCAGTCCGGGATGGCTAGCTGCGAACGCGCGTCAGAGCGAGGAGCTAAAAGCATTCTTGAGGAGCTGCATTGCGATGGATCTGAGACAAGTTGGAGAGAGGGTAGGGACGAAGAGTTTGATCTGGAGTTACACCGCCGTCCGTGATTTCGTAAGTACTTTTACGTGTTGTCCTCTCTGGGACTCCTTGACTTCCTTCTCAGCACTTCCTTATTTTCTTCCGTTCTGATGAACCTTTCCGTCATCTGAATAATGGTAGGCTGTGGCCCGCAACATACCGCTGTGTCCGCGAAGTGGTATTCATTCCTACAGCCTCGTCCCGCATACGAACAAGCTCAAGGCGCACCTCCAAACTCTCGAAGCCTTGCCGCCACCAACATTCTACAAGCCTCACACAATGGGTAGGCTATTGCCAAACTTCGACGTCATCGAGAAGCACTGCGAAGCCAGGGTACGGCGGATGATCTTCGCCTGCAGGAAAGACGAAGGGGTTTACCCGTCAGCATACGAATGCACGAGTGACGACGAAGAGGAAGGGGAGGAGAAGGAGGAGAAGGAGGAGAGGAGGAGGTTACTGCCACCGGCATGGAGGGACTGGAAAGTGAAGATCAAGATCGGCTACGACATGCTGGTCACGGCGCTCTGGGAGACGGCGAATGAGTTCAACCCCGCGGGCTTTGGAGCTGGTCTGACTGACAGGTTAACCACGAGCTGGTGTGATTGTGGATGCAGCTGGGATTGGCTTGGTGAGGTATGCGGCTTCTTGATTGCGCTCATCTGATTGATCAATGGGTGAAAACGCGCTGACGACATCCCTCCGATTGGATTTTTGTTAGATTGCTGAGAAGATGTTTCATAAGGACATTGACTCCCGACCAAACCGGACGGGTAAAGAACGGGAATGGGACGGACGTGGGTCCGGAGTGCCAGGTTGGAACACTGAATCTGAGTCGGACGTGTGGGAGTTCGATTTGGATTTCAAGCAGAGCCATGGCGACGAAAACGGCAGGGAGGACGCAGAGGAGTCATTCTACACTACAGGAGAGCTCGTTCGGCTAAGATATGTCCAAGCGGAGAGGGCAAAGGAGAAAGTGGATTACATCTCACACATCCCGGAGCCCCGTCAAACCATACTGAATAATCCTCATAGGGCAATACACTTTTCAAAAGAGGGTGTTATAAGGAAGCCATCGATTGCTATGAGGAGGCCCAAGGCCACGAACCAGGGATCCCGTATTATCAGCTGAACATCGCGGCTGCACACCTCAAGCTTCAGAAGTAAGCTTCAACGTGAGGCCCTACGTCATCCTCCTCATTCTAATTGGCCAACTTGCACTGCAGTTGGATCAACGCAGAGGAAGCGTGTACGCGATCCTTAGGTCAACACTTGACAGGCAAGGGTTTTTGGAGGCGGTCAAAGGCTCGACAGGGGCTGGGCAAGCGGGAAGAAGCCATTCAAGGTGTCATGAAGTTGGTCAGAATGTTGAGAAGCCGCTTACTAATGCCTCGATCGTAGATCTTCGGGAAATGCTCAAACTGCGTGCCGACGATGCCGATGCGGCGGCCGAGCTGCTAAAGCTGAAGGACGAGTCCAGAAACGACCGTCGGTTGTCGCCGTCATCGCGCGAAAACGAAGCCTGGCAGACAAGGTCATGCGGATCGAGTTCAAGCTCTGCCCCTTCCCCGACAACGTCAACATCCAGGCTCAATACGTCCTTGACAAAGACCGGTCCCTCCATCTCGGATGACTTGCCATTCGACTTGCATGATGTGGACTTCACGCGTATCAAGATAGGGTCTATCAAGCGGACGTGGCGGGCTCTGGACAACAACCAGGAGGAGACATTCTCCTACCCCGTTTGGGATTCGCACGATGTTTCTTTGGCGTAAAATGGGGGCAGGATTGGCAATGACCGTTCAGGCTGTGTTATGGACTTGTCTCTCCCCATTTTATTTCCCAGCGTTGGTTTGATCGACTTTTCTCGCTACCCCACTCGAACTCTAATTATGCATTATTTTGGCGCCGTGTTCTGCGACTGAGAGCCCCTACCAAGCTGAGTATGAACGCCGCGGTGTGAGCCACAAGACACGAAAATATAAACATTCGTCTCACCAATCAGCTGTCGACCACTACTGTGCATTCTCTGCCCGTAGGACAGCTTCCTTCTTGATCTCAAAGACACGCCGCTTATTGAAGTGATCAACCTTGAATCCGCTCCAGTCAGCTGGATTCATTGAAAGCCAAACACTTCATCAGAAGCTCTCACCCAACTTGCGGCACAAGCAGCTTGAAACTGAGCTAATTCTTTGGCACACTTTCCAGCTTCGTCCCCAGGGGATATTATGTTCAGCGCATCTAGACAAGCATAATAACTGTCACGCCCAGCCCAGCACATTTTCCGTTGATTTCGGTTCGGCGGATCGATTGGAGCCATTTCGTTTTCGAGTGGGATTCGAGTAGAAGGTTGAGAGCGTGGACGTTGTTTCAGGGGGAGCTGCCTAGGGGTCACACAATATCATTCCGTACATGACTGCAGAACAGGATCCACCCAACACCGCCCCGCCACGAGAACCCAGATCTTGGACCGAAGTTGATCTTCAGGTGTCTTCGAAGATGGCAGCAGCGGCTCCCATATTCACCGCATCTCACCCACTCTCACCGCAACCAGAGTCTTCTACACTGAAACCATCCCGCAGGAAGGGCTCAATCAGTCATGCAACAACGACAGCTACAACTGGTGCTGGTCCGTCTACATTATCCACCATGCCATCTATAAACAGCTATTTTGCGTTGAAGATGCAGTCGGAGGAGCGTGCGGCGGCGGCTAGCGAATCTCCCATTCCGGTTGTCATCACTTCCAACGGGAAACGACCGCTCGCCAGTGTGGCAAAGGGCTCCTTGACCTTGAATGGAGTTCCGACTAGGACGAAACCTCGAGACGTCTTGTCGCATCTTAATCCTTTAGCCTCTCCATCTGCCTCCACTGCCCGAAGTGGTTCCAACCAGGCAAGACCTGTTCAGGGACGTCATCGCCCTTCATTCTCCCTCGTCATGCCCTCGTCGACATCCCTCGACGCCTCTCTACACTCAGCACTCAACACATCAGTACCGTATGGAAGTGGCAACGCACTTACACCGGGCCCATCATCTCAGCCTCGACAATTCCGGACCGATGGCCGGCCGCAATCCTCCGCTTACACCTCAGACGTCCCAACCGCGGTCTACTCTCATATAATCTCTACCGAATGGCACACCCAATCCGATCACGATATCGCAACAAGCATCATGGAGCTTGCGTCTACGCACTCCCAAGCCACCGAGACTCCGGCGCAGGAGACCACGCACCCGTATCATACAACGATACGGGTACTATCATCTGCGCTTCAAAAGCTCAATTATCGATATCTCGAGCTCGAGGAACATGTGAGGCAACAGGAAGAGATGAACGCGTACACGAAGGAGCAAGCGAAAATAAGAGTTAAGGCCATGAAACCGCCAATACGGGACGACGTTGCCCAGAGATTGCTCAGAGCCGTGTTTGAGGTCGATTTGAAGGGCCCAAGTAGCGCGGTCGAGGAGGGTGATCCACCGAGGAAAGCTATCGTGGATACAGGCACCCCACTTAGCGAGTCTGTGAGTGTTGATCAACAGTCAGCCTTCTTGGGCCTGTATTGACTTTATCTTCCTTGACAACAAGCTCCTCCTCGCGTCAATACAGCAAGCGATGGGAGATACCCTCAGCCCGGCGCCCGCCGGTGACAACGCTCCCATAAGGAACCGTGCAAACCTGTTTTTCTCTCGGTCCCCAACGACTTCGCCAGCGCCTGCCATTACAGAACCGCCAGTTTTCACTCCGCCAAACGAGGACTCTGAGATAATGTCGCCAGCTTCTCCAACTATTTCGACTATTTTCGATAGGAACGGCACGATCAAGAGCAGTGCGACAAGCATGAAGAGTTCAAGAAGTGATGGGAGCGTCCTAGGTACAGATGCGAAGGAAGCTGCGAAAGAAAAGTCTGGGATTGGCGACTGGGTTGGTGGGTGGTGGGGAGGTGGTGGCAATTTGAGGCGACGCACACGGTCCTCGGTTACGTCGGATAGCGCGAGCGTCAACGCCAGCACGGGCAGCGATCCCGTGACCACCACCTCTACTACCGGCCCCGGCGATGCTACTGAAGCAGAAACCGAGACCGAGACCGGACCAGGGGACCATCGCCATCACCAGCTTCCTGAAGTGGCCGGACCGGCCAAGAGCGACGGAAAAGACTCACCAGCGCCAGCGCAGGCACCAGTGGCTACCCAGCGGAGGAGTCGCTGGTTCGGAGGAGGGAAGATAGCTATAGCAAATCCTGCCGCTGAACCCGTCACCGTAGTGATCCCAGAAACGATACCCGCGTCCCCGCTGAGTCCCGCCGCCACACCCATGTCTATTCCGACTTCGGTTGTAGACACGACACCCCCCACTCTTCTGTCAGTAGCGGCATCGCAGGCCACCTCTCGTAGCCCATCTGTATACTCCCATGCCGCTTCGTCCGCATCCACGCACCAGACCCGACTCCCGCCTCGTGGAGCACCGTCTCATTTGAGGGCAATATTCAACTCGACGCGGATCATGACGTCAGATCCTAACAGCATCCTTGTTGATCATGGAGGTAGCTCGGGACAGGGAGCTGGGGAGCTAGTTAGTAGGCTGGCAATGATGTTGATCAAGAATGCTAGAGAAGAGGGGTTAAACGTTGATGGGCACAGAGACAGACGGCGGGGGGATGACGGCGGATCGTCCATATATGATCCAAGCATTGAATTACCGCCAACTGCGCCATTCAAGAGTCTCGGGCGGAGTAACAGCGTGGGCGCTGCCAATACGCTTAGCAGCAGGAAGGTATTCACGCCACCAAAGTTAACTCTCTCTGCATCCAAGTCTAACAATCGGATGTCGTCGATGGCGGCTTTTGCGTCGCCTCTTCTGGGAGCGTTCTCTTCGAAATCCTCGCGGGCGATCGACAAGCCTATGGCGGCTTCTGGGTCTGGGTATTTGTCCAGCACGGTCACCGGCCCACTACCTCTTTCTTCCGGCCCTTCCACCGCAGTTTTCCCGACAAACACCTTACCACCTCTCCGACCAGGTGGGACGGTCGAACTCGAGAGCATTCACCCCGCACTCTCAAGACCCCCGACGCTCTTCCTAAAGCGCTCTGCGCTCTCCTCTGCGACGTTCAAGCCCAACTTTCCGCACTCTACTGCCTCACGCTTCAGCATGCCAAACAGTGATGGCGTTCGTGACCAACAACAACCTTTACTCACTGATCGTTACGGGTTCATCTACGATGTCTCTTCATACTACGTGAACATGTTGGTGAAGGCGAAGGAAGCCAGTTCGACGGCGCCTTCCAGCTTTACGGGTGCCAAGTTCAAGGATGTGGAGATGGACGATGAAGGGTGGCCTTTGGTTGCTGAACATCACCGATCAAAGGAAGGCACGGTGGAGAGCGTGGTAGACGAGACGGATGGGAAGCTTTCCACGCATACGATGGAAGTCATCCACGGGCATTGTGAGAGTTGCGAAGGCAGTCACGCTGAGAGTTGCGGAACCGACTCTGAAGGAGATGATGATGGAGACGGACCTGAATCTGATGATGTGGATGTCCCAGGCACCAAGATGTCCAAGTCCTTCGTTAGCGAAGTGTCAGCATCTCACACGTCACCCTCGTCCAAGTCATTACGACTCCCCCTCAGCTTCACACAAACGCTGTCACCGTCCAAGCCAAGCGTTTCGATCACTTCTCACGCGCTGAACGCGGATGGTCGTCGTCGAATATCCGACTCGTCGGCTCCTGCTTCAGATCCTGCTACAAAACCCCAGCACGCGTGCAGCAACACGATCTCGCTACTTCTTGGTCAACTCACTGAAATTCACGATAAACAGCAGGCAACTCAGACGGCGGATTGGGATGATTTCTTGAAGCGACGCAGAGCCAAGGCTGCAAAGGTCACGCAGTCAGGCGGTTCGACTTCTGCGGGGCCAGCTGTCGCTTCATCTTCCAGCCGCGCAGCGGCACTCTTTGGGCTCGGTATCTTCGGTGAAGCAGAGGGCGAAGAAGTCTCACATACTGAAGGCTTGATCGGCGTGGCACAGATGGGCCGGTCCGCGAACAAGGAGGACTGGAGGGAGTTCTCTAAGCTCGTGAGAGGTGGGATCCCATTGTGCTATCGTCCCAAGGTGTGGCTGGAGTGCAGTGGGGCATTGGATATGATGGAGCCTGGGGTGTATCATGAGCTTCTGAGTAGTCATAAGGGGATGGAAAGCCCAACGTTGAGAGAGATCGAGAAAGATGTGTCGAGGACCATGCCGTTGAACATCTTCTTCGGTGGGGACGGGGTCGGCGTGAGCAAGTTGAGGAGAGTATTGCAGGCATATAGTTGGTGAGTCGAAGTACTTCTCCGTCCTTTTAGTGGCATTGCGCTGATGGATTTGTTTCACAGGCGCAATCCTGCTGTCGGCTACTGTCAGGTGAAGATAACTCAGTAAACCCACCTCTCTTGTTAAATAGCTAATCAGGTCTTCTTCACTAGGGCATGAACTTAATCGCCTCAACCCTTCTCCTCGTACACGCCGATGAGGAAGAAGCATTCTGGATCCTCACCTCCATCATCGAAAAGCTGCTTCCTGGCGAATTCTTCTCCCCATCCCTCCTCGTCTCTCGTGCTTGTCCTATGGTTCTACTCGACTACGTTCAAGAGCTCATGCCAAAATTATACAACCACCTCCTGGACATGGACGTTGATCTCCCCGCCATTTGCTTCTCATGGTTCCTCTCTCTTTTCACCGACTGCTTACCCGTGGAGACGCTCTTCAGAGTTTGGGACGTGTTCTTCGTGGATGGCATGGACGTGCTCTTTAGGGTAGCGCTTGCGGTGTTGAAGATCCACGAGACGGAGCTATTAGGTTGCGACTCGATGCCATCGCTGTATCTATACTTTGAGGGCATGACGGCAAGGATGTGGCAGGCGGACAAGTTGTTGAAGGTATATGATCCTGGTTTTCGGCTCGTCTGGATCACGACAATCTTATACTGAGGTGCCTCCTGGTTCTTTAGGTGGAGACGGAACTCAAGGCGTCGGTTTTCCATGCAGATCTCGTCAAGAGTCGCCAAACTCATACTGCTGAGCTCAAGGCTCTTTCACGATGACAAAGGAACGATGACATACTATGACCAGCTGATTTTCATATTCCTTCGTTCTTCACAAACCCTCCTACAATGAATTTTATCACACTTTTCGCATTAATGGTTCTTTGTTTACACATCTTCTTTGATTATGTTTCCGCGCATTTGCATGGTTGGTATCTTTATGCAATAAACATGCAGAACAAGGTCAAAAAAAGAGAGTCGGAAAGAGAAACGAGGACGGGAACGAAGATGAGAATAAATTACTCCAGAGAATCCGGTCAAATCAGATCAAAACAAAATCGAAATATGTCACAACCTGGCCTTCATCATGGCGTCTTCCTCAAATGGCATGACCGACCTCGTATCCTGTGCTATCTTGGCCAAGGTCTCACCATATAGTTCCTTCTTGATCAGACCCCAAACACCCGTAGATGCGTTCTGTCCGGTGGTGGTGGCGATCTCCGTGGCCTTGGCGATCGTGCCCTTGGTACCACCCTCAGCGAGACCATCGACCAATCCGGATGCGAGCATCTCCTTGGGCGAGAATCGACGGCCCTCCATGGCGATGGCACGGATGAGTGATGGAGTGCGTGCCTTCTCTTGGAGAAGTGCGGCAAAGCTATGAGGGAAAGGGGCGCCGAAGTGGACCTCGTTCATGCTGCGGATAGGGATAGAGAGAGCACTGAAATGAGTGCCCCTGCCCAGACGGACTCTGGGGGAAGATTGAACTTACCAAGCCCATGCGCGTCCGGACGTCATTATCCTGTAATCACATGCCAAGGCGAGCATGAAGCCAGCAGCGCTGCAGGCCGAACAAATAAGATGGACGAAATGTCAGGAGACTGGATCTCTCAGATGCCGAATATGAATCGAGAAATACGCACAATGTATGGCCGTTTAATGCGCAGACGGTCGGTACTAGATCGGAAGAAATGCGTACGGGTTAGAGTTTAAACATGTGAAAAGTCTATGAAGCGAACTCACTCGGAAATGTCAAGAGCTTGTTCAAGACGGGTACGAAGTGGTTGTAGATGAAGCCTTGGCCGGGGGTAGTGATGACCTCTTCGTAATCAAAACCATTGCTACGAGCACATAAATGTAAGCGGAGAAGACTCATAATCTACCATATACTGTTTATACTGGCCTGAAGAACTTGTCTTGATCCAAGGGTCCGGAGATGATCAGGCTACCAGCGCGAGAGGCCTTTCCAGCGGATGACTGGGTTTTGGAGCTGGACTCCCTCCATTGCGATCTCCACTCCTTCTCAACGAGGTTGAGAGCCGGTGTGATGACCATCTGGAGCATCTCGCCTGTTAGCCGATTGTCGACGCCGTTTCGAAGCTCGAGGAGCCAGAGTGAGGGCTGAGGACGATGTAGAACGCCTAAAGTGGTGGTCTCATTGGACAAGTTTGTTGCGAGAGGGAAAGAGGTGGTCCTGTCCTCATTGGAGAGTTGGGGGGCGTTGAGTCCAGGCATTGATTGCGGGGATGACGAGCTGAGTTGTGGTTGTAGTTGAGAGATGGATTAGGTTGGAAGTGTAGATGTGGCGAGTCAATGAGGCGGAGGTGTGCTGTGCTTTGGATTGTTGGTTTGGATAGGAGGTTGCTGTTGCGGTGCTCTTATAACTCCTGCGTCAACAGAAGGCGCTAGTGACGGTTACTTCGGCTCACCCTGGCCCCGGCCTACACATGATCGCAAAACACACAAAGCACGTCCAATCAATCATCTACTACGATATAACAGCCACCAAAGAGGTCATTCCATCAATGGAACCAAGGCTCAGATTTCCTCGGACTGGACATCTATATGCGCCCATTTGACTTCCTTCCGTTGTCAGCTTCGCCGGGAGGGTCATGCTGGGCATCTTACCACACCATCACCCTCAGTTCAACATTTCCGCACACAGTTAGGACCTTCCTGCCGCTTCATTCCGTCAGCACCAAACTTCTGCTTATTGATGTTCTACCTTTATCACGTCGATTCACTCTCCTGATTGCCGGTCGGTACCACCATCGTTCAAACGCTGCTTCTTGCGAAGGGGCGGTCATCACCTCGCACTACATGGAAGGGCGGCTACACCTCCCTAGCAACTTTAAACTAATTGAAGTGCTTATCGGCATTTCCCGTATGCTTCTAGCTCAATTAGCTATGGCCATCATGATCACCGCGAGTATCCGCGAGAGCCATTGCCGCATCTCATTTGTTTCCCTCGCCCTCGATGGCACCGAGGAATAAGGTTGCGGGTTTTGCGATAAGGCCATTGAACTCAATGGACTCATAGCCTTGACCGCCACAGATCCTCAACGATGTCGTTCGTGATGTGTGAGGACGCCGCAAGGTCGTGAGTTGGTCGCACCCCTGATTTGCATTGTGGAGGGCCCCAGTAAAGGATGGGACCAGAAGATTAAGCTTCTTTCTTCTGTGCCGTCATGCAGCCCCTGACCATGCGTACATTGCCCCCCTAAGTAACCTAGCCCGGACTCGCGCTGCCGTTCATTTGCCGACGGTTCCGTCAAACTATGTCGCCTTGGGCTTTGGGAAGTTGGTTGGCAGCAATCTCGGCGTACAGGAACCTCTTCGGGATAAAGTACCAATTCTTAAGCACATCATACCGACGTCGCTGGTGCGCAGGCGTCGTGATTGAGGTGTGATTGGCGCGTCGAGAATCCAACGTGGAGCGCTTTCGAAGATGGGGCTGCTCATGCCAATTGCTCAAGTCTTGCCAGACATCCCCCTCTCGTCATACGCAGGAGCTGTCATGTTTCATGGGTACGCAATCATGTAAAAGTCGACTACAACGACAACAATATATTTCCTCCATCACAACACAGTGTACATACAAACAAAGCAAACGAGAGCGGGTGAAAACATCGGCACTGGGTGTGGTGCGAGAGTCATGGTATACAAAAGGTAGCAAACAGGTTGAAAAGGGGATACTAGGACAACATGGTCAAAATATCAGCGAGACAGGTTACAAGCCTACCACAAGCATTGTTCAGACGCAACGGAGGCAATACAAGAGAAAGTAGGATGCCGGGGACGACTACGCTGTTCAAGACAAGTACCGTTCGTTGAGGATATGCACCTCGCGAGAGAGGAAAGGCCAATTCAACTTCCTCCCTTCGCCTATGGCGACCTCTCTGTTTTCGGCCTCTGCCTTTCGGCGAGCGAGCTCGATCTCCCAACCGCAGAGGTTGTACAAGAGTCGCATGTTGGGTTCTATAGAAACAAGAACGAAAGAGGATGATGCGAAGATTAGTATCTGGAAATGGGCAAGTTGGTGGGGTAGACGTACGGATCAGCACGCTCAACCTCCGAGAGCGAACCATCAGATATGCATCGACCAGCGACACGTTTAAGTGGTGCATGACATATGCAATCTATGAGACAGCCTGTTATTAGTTTGCAGTGACGCAACTTGGAGCATGACTAACCGTAACGGTTGCGCTGCGAGACACGCCCACCCTGCAGTGGATCAGGATCTTTCCACCTTCCGCTCTTGCCTTATCAATCCACTCTACGGTAGGAGCGATTTGTGGTCGAAGCGAATCAATGCCGTCATCACATACCCCCTGAAATAGTGACAATGCTGAACAGTGAGCCTCTCATCAAAGAATCTTGTTTGTTTGTCGACGCACCTTGATGTCCAACACTTTGATCCTGCCCTCTTTCTCCTCAACCCAGAGCGAACCGGTGCCAGGGCGACCGGGAATGAAACCGCTGGCTGTACAATGCCCCAAGTTGCCGAACCCAGAACCTGCGGTTACTTGATATCCGCCTGATTGGTTGTGGCTATAGGTAATAGAAGACTGTGGGGTGGATGTCGCAGGCGGGATGAGCGCGCACTCGCCAACGGAGACAACATGGGTGATGCCCAGCGCGTGAAGCATATATGCATTTCCTGCATGGGCACTACCAACACAAGTAAGAGGGATGTATATGAAGCAGGAAGAAGCAGTTATAAAGATAACTCACAGATTGCCCAAATACAAGAACGGTAACACCCTAGATGGGAAGCTCCCCTCAAACTTCGGGTCGTTGAACCATGTTTCGTGATCGATGAAGGAGGGAAGGAGAGGTGACGTGCTCGCCCTTGCTCTCCGGACCTGGGTGCCCAACGCGGGTGCTTGACCAGTGGCATACGACTGCGACAGGGATGATGGTCGTTGCGACGGGACGATGCGATGCTGCGAAGACGTAGGAAGAGGCGCGGGTGCCTCTAAATCCGGGGGATCCTCTGACATCGGAGACGCTGGAACGGCGTGTATGGACGGTTCGGACAATGCCGAGGTCAACGGCGGCATAGTATCGATGTCTGAGAGCGATCCATTGGCCTCCAACGGTGGACTGAACATCGCCCTCCTCGATTCTTCCGTCGCCACAGATGGCACTCCAGCGCTGGCCATAGGTGTTGGCGATGCGGGATTTGAGTTGGAGCCAAGAGAAGCGAACATGCCCGCTCCATTTAGGAACGAGACACCTGCACCACTGAGGCTTCCAGACTTCCAACTGCTGGGGAGACCTCCCCACCTCCACTTGCTACCACTACTTGGGGAGGGGGGTGGAGATGTGTTGGAAGTTGCCGTTGTGGTGCCACGACCGGCGGATGAACATGACGAGGAAGATGAGTTTGACGCTGCGGATGACGGCCGTGCCCCAGTGTTGAAGCTGCTAGGAGGACTGCGCCTGGACGTAGCGACAGTGCTTACGCTGGCAGCAGTGGCAGCGATCGAAGCTGCCATCTTTTCTCGCTCGCGTTCCCTTTCTAACTTTAGTCGTTGCTCGACCCGGCGTAACACACCCACGTCAGCGCCGTACACGAAGAAGCTTCGGCTCCTTTGGACCTGGAGCTCCAAGTATGCTTCGGGTAGACTTTTCTCACCCGTCAACATGAGATAAGCCAATGCCAAGACACTCGTCTCTGTGTATCCATCCCCAGCGTGCAACAGGATTCGCAACGGCCTTGAAAGCTGGACCTGTGGCAGCTGCTGCATTTGGGGTGAAGATGACTTCCCGTTCGCTGTGCTCGTACGAACACCCATGCCCACTCCACCGCCAACAAGCATCGTCTGCGACCGCATGCGAGGAGATAGGCCAGATAGCGCGCCTGAGGCGCCTGTCGCACCTCTCGCACCTGCGGATGAGGGTGGTGCGCCGCTACTGCCATATCCAACGCTCCCAGACCTCGTTCGACTGAGTCCCAGCGATCCCACGCTACCATTTCTTGAAGTGGCACCTGAAATGGGAGCGGGCTCTTCGACCATCACGGCGGCGGGTCTAGGTTTTGCCAATGAGTGCAGGAAGTGGAGGAACGGTATTAGACTCGTCAACGTTCCCGGGGTTGCAGGAGGCGATGAGGGGAAGGACAGATGAATAACTCGTGCGGCATTCGGAGCCGGGCGTGGTGGCAAGGTCGGCAGAGCGGGAGCAGATGGTGATATCCGAGACGACTTGTGGTGATGATGGTGGTGATGACGGGCTGGCGACGGGCTTCCGAGAGGAGACGGCTTCGGATTTGTGAGGCTCCGGGTACGTCCGTGGCCACGATGGTACGGGTGACTGGAGCCTGCGTAGGATGTTGGCGACGACGAATGGATCTGACCGGTTACGGATGCGTTGGGCCCAAAAGCCTCTTGCCGAGAAGCGGTGGAGATCCCAGGAGTCGGTGTTGGGGTCGCTTCATTGCTGGAAGTTGTAGGGTCGGTGGCATCGACCGCAAGTGCACGAAATATCGCTGCGGTCGGCGGTGAAATGGGAACCGCATCCGGCAAGTCCTTCTGCTGAATTACTGATGGAGGGAGAGCCGGCATATCAAGTGCTAAGCCGAGGCCACCGTCCAAGACTTTGACGGACGAGGATTCTGCATCCGCATCCGATCCCGAGTCCGGACTCGATGTAGTCGACGCCGTCAGAGCGCTCGTCAGCTCTGGCGTGTCCAATTCCATCTTATCTTCCACCATTTCCTCATCCTGCCGTCGCTTGTTCTCTTCATCCTCCCGCTGCTTGTTCCGAGCCGCGGTTTCAGCCTCTTGTTCCATCTTCACCCTAGTCCTGAGCTTCCATGCCTCCTCCATGCCTCGGATCCGGTCCTCGACGGTCCGGAGTTGGGCAAAAGTCGGGAATGACGCCATATCATGACATTCAATGCAGATGTCGTATCCTCCCGGGTTGTCCGCGTTGGGAACGTCGAAATCGTAGTCTTTCCCTTGAGCGACTTTTGACTTCCGCTGAGCGCCAACAATAGGAGAATTCGCTATTGGTGTTGTCGGGTCAGCTGGGATGGGGACATCTCCGGTGTTTCCGAGCTAGGGGTTTGCGAGTTCGTGTAAGTACAATGGTGGGACAGCGCGTGCCATGGCATTCCGACGCGTGTCAAGTTAAGATGTCTCACATAAACTCCGTCGGCAATCTCGCTGGCCTTTGTAAGATTACGCATCTCCTCTTTCTCGCGTTCCATGAGATCGACCTTTCGTCCCAGATTCCCCTGAGAGTCAATTGCTACGAGGTGCGGGTAATGCTTTTCGAAGGCATCGAACGAATCTATTTTTTTTTTTAAATTACTAGCCGTCAATTTTTTTCCCCGTTCAAGACGAACGAATGAGCCCCTACCTGTGCATATGTAAACGTTGTAGACAATTCCTTCAGGGCTTATCCCGGCGGGCACGCCAGCGCTGGGACTCCCAGGCCTGATCAATCCTCGCTCTACAGCCTTAGTTTCGATGGCTTGCTTGAACTTCTCTGCAAGCTCTAGGGCTGCTCGGGTCCTGCCCTTCGGGGAGTACACCACAACATCGGACAGGGTCGCATAGATAGGCTGTGTAGCAAAGCGACACGAAAAGGGAAGACGAGAGGATCAGCTTCGATCACGACTCGGACAGCCGATACAGGTACACGATAATGATCACCCACAGCTTGAATACCAAAGTTGCGGCTACAGAAGAAATGATATCAGCATACGTGATCAACAACCAAAACCTACACGCTTCCGCGGGAAGACTCACAGGGATATGCCTTCGGGGATTTTGGGATTGACAAACACAGGTCCCGAGGGAGAGTATGTCAATAGTTCGTCCGGGTGGAGGGAGCACATGAGGACGTGCGATGGCCGCCGTTCAGCTTCCGGCATCGGTGTACTGTCTTGAGGCGGGAGCAAGCCAGTCTGACCATTTGGCAACTGGGCGTCACTGAATGAGTCTACCATGAATGAGCCAAATGAAGACTTGGGAGCTCCATCTGCAGTGGAGTGAGGAGTCGTGGGTGGCGAGGTTTGAGAGATGGAGAAGGTTGAGTGCGTAGGGGAAGGAAAGTAGTTCTCGTTCGAGTTTGATTCGGAAGACGCGCTGGATCCCTGTGAGGCTGTTGTTAACGGCTTGACAAGTCCCGTCTTGAGCTGTGGCGGCGGGTGACGTTCGGCCACGGGGTGCATATGTGGGCCGGCATCGTTGGACACAGGACTATCAATAGCCATGGCGTGCTCTTCGTCATACCGCTCTGCATCCGACTCGCTATCGTCCGTATCATCGTAGTATTCGTCGTCGGTTTTCTGAGGGGTTTGACCCGAACCTGCTGGATACCGCACGTTGCCGCGGGCGTCGAGCTCAAACCCCTGTTCATCAACACGCACAAGAACCAGCCCGCGATACCTAGGCACTCTGGGACGATCCATGCGTTTTCTGGCTTGACTGAAAAACATGTTCTGCGCGACGTTGCTTCCCTCGAGGCCATGAAGGAACGGGAAGAGGATGGAGTCGTCAACATCAGCTGTGTTGTACTGGTGCGTCAGACGTGCGAGTTGATGGGCGTTGATGGTTCGAATAGGTGCATGGGGTGCGGGGCGCTCGAGAACGATCTCCGTGTCGTCTGGAGCGAGCTGGAGACCGTGCACGGCGTTGAGAGCCATAGGATGGATATGAAGGATGTGGGTGGGTGTGACGAGTGGAGGGAAGGAGGAGAACGGGAATATCTATAGAGGCTAACCTTGGTAGGTTGTTATCTAGACTAGTGAACCAGCACCCCTGGATTCTCTTCCCAGCAGCACCAAACGTGTACCAGCAATCTCCCTCCGATCACTCTGGGCCCCTTCCGCATTATTCGAAGCCTTGCGCTATGATGCCTTTCTAACATAATAAACATTCCCAGCTACGGAAGGCGTGAGCCAGGTGTCGTTGTTCTAAGCAGGGGATCAGGTATAAAGCAAACAACACAGCCTACAACAAGTGTTCTGCACTTTGAGATTGCCAAAGTCATTGATCTGGGCGCTCAATAGCGCTTTGCTCGTGACCACCCGACCTTCGGAATCCCATGGTGGCTACGCAACATGTTTCGAAAGCTCCCCAAGGGGTTGCGACCCGTCGACTCTCGGTCTTCTCTCCCTTATCATGATGGTTCCCGGACTTCGGCTCGTCCGTTGACTTTCTGTGAAAGTGCCATGAAATGCATCATCATCGCCAGCGGTTGTGCCTTGCTTCTCGTCATGGAGACGCCCTTGCTATCCATCTCACTAAACTCGATTAAGAGGTTGGTCAAATGGTACCCTGCCTCCAGCCTGCCTCACATGCCATCGACTCTAAAATGGGCCCACGGCCCGCGGGTTCCATGACCGTAAATCTCGGACAGGCCTGAGATTAACTCATGAGACAGCCGGGCGGCAGAAGGTTCTTGTATTGTCTGTCATGGCAGTCTGGTCTCTTCTGAGCTCTCAACCTCTTGTCCTTCGGCTTAACACAACACCCGCCGTTCACTCGACACCACGGTGCCGGGTGCGACCCTGCATATCCCGTGGTCGGCACCGCCAAGGGGCCTCTAGTGTTATCCGATTGCGATAATTGCGCAGCCACACTTTTGATGCTCAATCTGTCAAGGGTACTATCACAGATCCTGTCCTTAGATCCTGTGGTTTCAAGTTTGGAAAAGCCTTAGCTGCCCACGGCTTGGGTTGTTCAGACCGGTCCAAGCTTCTGGGCTGATGTCGCTAGTGCCCGCCATACCAATATAGATACGACCGTAAGATTCTGAGAAATTCAGCACAAGAGTAACACGTGCGCTGTGGAAACCAAGCATTAATATAGAGGCCCCTGTCTGAATTATTGCGGATACACTGCGGTGCCGGAAAGGATTGCTCTTTCCAAATATAACCATCAAAATTTCCAGCAAGATATACAACGATTTACGCAGAGAGCCATGAACGGCCTGCTGTTGAAGCAAGCCTGGTGCAATCACGAGAAGATCCATCGTCCGGCGCCTGCATCTGACCATCTGGCAAGCTCCGAGCTTGATGACACGACTTCCAGACTCGCTTCCTTCTCGCCCAACATGGAAGCAGAACTTGAGCCCGAGTAGATGGGGATCATCACACCGTATCCACCGCCTCCTACAGAAGTCTCGTAGGCCTCAAATCCTTCCATTTCCAATTCTTTCACCAAGGTCCTTAACTTGCCCTCATCGAAACCTGCGGAATTTGTAGATAAGATAAGCCCATATCGAAGGAAAGCTGGAAAGAAAGATAGCACCACTCACCATCTGGTACCAAGGTAACGGCACACCCGCCACCACCGGCCCCAGTCAACTTGGTCTTCAGACCATCGGCCCCTCCAAACTTATCCACCACCTCTCGGATACGTTCCAGCTTTTGATGTGAGACACCAAGCGTGACCAGATGACCGTGGTTCTCCTCGATGGACCGACGCAATATCGACAACAACTCAGGACGGGGGAGAGGAGGATCAGCAGACAGCGCAGCGAACGCGTCGTCGCTGATCTGTTGGATTTGGGACAGAATTCCATTGACCAGCTCAGGTTCCTGAGAGCGGATATGCAGATGGTGTTAGTCATGCATCGCCGATACGTTGAAATAGGACCGGCGTTCCGGAAATGAACATTGAGAAGGACAAGGCCGAAACCAGAGGGAGAACAGAAAAGGGATGTTTAATCCCAGCAATCGATAACGGTGTGACGTTGCATCGTGGAATACCAAGGCCCAGACGCTTTCAACGAAAGACCCCAAAATGCAGCATGGGAATGGGAGAGGAACCAAGGCCGAACCAAGTAATAATGAAACGGGTCCTTGACTCACCTCCTGCTTCTTTAGGCCTACCCCGGCAACCAGGCTCTTAGTATCCCTCGGTACTTTGGTGTTGACAAGGAGGAATCGGATTGACTTGAAGCTGCGAGATGAGAGATATACGGAACAGCCTATCATTAAATTTAAGTGAAACATGGATAGGGAAGGATCTTACCCATGTATGGGGACCATCTTTGGGCCACTGTCAGTCCTGGTGAAGGCAATCGCGCCGCCATGAACAGACACGGCATTATCAACACCACTCGGGTTTCCATGCAACACCTTCTCGGCTAAGAACGCCCATCCATTCACCATGTCGGTTGTGGCGCTAAGGTTGTCCTGTGTATCAGACGGAACCAAGACGCGTCCATGGGTGAGTAAGAGCGTACTGGCGATACACGTCGATAATGCTGCAGAAGATCCTAAGCCCGCTCCCACCGGTAGGGTTGATCGCGCAGTAAAAGTCATGGATGGTCTACGTCACACAGACTCCATTAATATCAAAATCTTCCTAATGCCAAGATAAGTCTCAACAATGCACGCACCGGTACCCATCAGCTGCAAGGTTCATGTACACATATAGGAACGCGACAGTAGCGACTTTGTAACGTTCATCAACGCCAGTTGCCGGAGGTATGGCCTTGGTGGTGATCGCATCCACGAGGCTCTTGTCCAGCGCCTTCGCTGTATGCATATGACCGTCCTTTTGGAGCGCCTCCCATGGGAGTTCCGTCTCGATATCCCAGGTATGACTGAAGCCCAGGTCTGGCAGGTTCAACTGGACTTTTCCGTCTTCTCGACCTGACGATGCCGCGTAGCAACGGAGATCCACGGAAGCAGCAATCGCGGTCTATAAAATGGAGGAAGATTTAGGTTCACTATGCCTCCAACTTTCGGAAGATAATACACGTACTACACCATGTACCACCGCATGTTCACCAAATAGGATCACCTTTCCCGGCGCAGAGACCACCCAGTCCCGACCCCTGTCTTCAACAGATTGGTTCCCCATGCGATCAGCAAGTTTCTCGATCGCCTTATTAATGGCCACGCCGTGCGCGTGTGGATTGTATGTCGGATTCGTTCGGACGTGCGTCTGGCCAGCCGACAAACCAGAGGACAAAGGTTTGATGGCCCCTGCTTGGAGAAGCGCGAGCTCAAGGTCGTCTAGTAAGTCACTTGGGTCCTCGATACCGACGCACAGGCGGATGAGATCCTCGGGCAGACCACGAGCAGCGCGAACTGCAGGATCAATGGATGCGTGACTGGGAGAAGAAACGGCGATTGATCCAACTCAACATGAGGCTTGACGACGTAAATACGAACATACGGCGATCACTCACGACATCACACATGGCATACTGATCAGTGAGTTGACGGCGCCAAAGCTAACGCTGATGCCCCAGAGTCTGGCCGCACCTACGATACGCTCGCTCATCTCCTTGTCGCCCGTCGTGAAGCTGAGGACTGCTCCAGGTCCGGTGGCTAGCCTCTTATGCACCTCGTACCCAGGGTGTTGCTCCAGTCCAGGGTAATGAACCAGAAAACCAAGCCCGGATAGGTAGCGCGCAACAACCAAGGCTGAGGCTTGCTGGCGCTCCATGCGGATCGCGAGTGTCTTCGTGCCACGTAGGAGAAGAAAGGAGTCGAATGGCGTGAGCGCGTTGCCGACAGCGTTGATGACGAAAGCGATATTCTACAAAGAAGATAGTTAGCATGCCACGGGATAGAGGTATATGAATAGTTTCCGCATGCCTTGGCTATGTCGTCCCGGTTACAGGTTATGACGCCAGCCATGAGATCGTGGTGACCACTAAGATACTTGGTGCCGCTATCGTATACAACATCTGCACCATGCTCCAGGGGCCGCTGCAGGTAAGGGCTCATCATCGTGTTGTCCACTACAATGATAGCTTCTGGTGCACGAGCTCGAATGTCCGCACAAATGGTGGCAAGGTCAGCGATTTTGAGCAATGGGTTCGTTGGGCTTTCCAATAGGACCATAGCTGTCTTCCCTCGCTTGAGAAGAGGGTGAAGGGTCTCTGGCTGTGTCGTGTCGACGTGGTGCACGGTGACATCTTGGTGGGTTTTGAGGTAGCTGAGGAGTCGATTCGTCCCGCCATATAAGTCATCCCCAGCGATAACTTCATCCCCAGCTTTCAGTAGACGCGTGACCACATCTAGTGCAGCCATACCAGACGATACAGCGAAGGCATGGCGAGCTGAAGATATCTTGGCCAGGTGATGCTCTACAGGCGGAGAATTTCAGCAGGCGATGCTACAGACCTTTCAAGCCTACCAGCTCACCAAGATGCGACCTCGTCGGATTTCCACTGCGAGAATAATCGTATTCGCCCCCTACACCTTTAAACGTTGCGGTCTGATATATGGGCACAGAGCTGGAGCCATATTGGTCCTTGGCCCCTGGATTTTCTACAGTCGCGCACAGGGTTGAGAAATGATACGGTCGAGAACGTGTAGTTGGCGAGTGAAGCTGAAGGCCCGACGACGAGCCAGGGGTCTCTGGAGGTGTCAAAATCGGCGGAGTCCTTGTCTGCATGGTTTAGAATGATAGATGTGTCTGAGAGTCGGCCGAGGAAGCGCTTTTATGTGTTGCAATGTGAGACCAAACGGCGAGAAAGGGCGTGATTGCGTGATCGCAGGTTGGTGGCGCGATCAGCTTCGTTTAACAACTTGCGATCACAACGGCTGCTGGATGCAAATGAGACGCTGGTGGTTAACTAAAAATTGAACTATAACTCCTGCCTTGTCAGGTCATGCAGGCAGCATGTCCCCACTTCGGCTAAGATTGAAATGATGAAGTGTGTAGATCCTCCTCAGGCTCTGAACAAGAGGCTTGATGGCGGTGAACTCCACCACCACCAGCATGAGTCGACGTCGTCCAGAGAATTACGGGAGTGGACGGGGACAGGCCACCATTCCTCAATCTACCTTAATGTCACAGATCGGTCTATGGAACCCATTTTCTGGCCAACAACAGCGCACGCTTCCACACCCGGGCGGCCCTGGCAGTTATCCCGGACCTCCTCCCCCTCTCCCGCCTCGAGATCTCTTCATCTCTGACTCCGGGCCTGGAAATCGTCGCCGACCTCTTTCTGGGACTCAGACTGGCGAGAACGAGACCACGACCGAATTTTGGGCGTTTCCACAGCCAGGGGTGTTCTCACCCGATGCGCTGGACGCCCAGTTCCTATCACCAGAGTCGATGCAGAGGAACAGCGTGAGCAGCGATTATTCCTCTCACTTTGCTTCTGAACGCTCTTCTCTGTCTGGCGGATCGTTCGAGACAACACCTACCGACTACAAAGGCGGGGATGAGCTATCCATACAAGGGTCGCATACACAGTAAGTACCGTCGCATCGCAATTCTTACCTGCGGAAATCCTGATATTCACAGCTTTGAGTCATAAAGTGCTCAAGATGAGCGGATCGAGGAGTTTCAAGAGGGTGCCTTGCCTGAAGAAGACGAGGAGTGGCATAAACTCTGTTCTCCGGAACTGCGCAACTCACTCCCAAAGTCAGAGGTTCAACGCCAATCAACCATATTCGAGGTCATTAAGTCCGAACGAGATTATGTTCTTGACCTTCAAATGATTGAGTCTGTGAGTCGAACATGTATGAGCTACCATACAGAACTAACCCTTACAACCTGGCTATAGATATTTATCATGCCGCTGCTATCATCCGACCCACCTATTATATCGCCACACATAGCTCTCGAAGCGTTCATCAAAGACGTTTTCTCCAATGTCGGCGAAATCGAAAAGATCCACCAAATGATGGTGGCCTCCCTTTTTCGACGACAGCGGAAGGAACATCCAATCATTGCTTCCATTGCCGACATTGTACTCGATGCCTCCTTGTCGTTCCAAGAACAATATGAAGTCTACATCAAGGTTCGTTGTACCACGCCCAGGGTTGTCTGCGAAGGAGCGGTTTTATTTACGCCGATAACTGTTCTTGTTATACCCAGCATTACCCTATTGCGGAAGGCCGCCATCGCCGGGAGCTGAAGGAGAACCCAGCATATGCCCGATTTATCGAGCACGCAGCCCAAGACACCCGAACTCGGAAGCGAGATCTCATCACCCTGATATCAAGGCCTGTAACGCGACTGCCGCGATTGGCCCTGATGCTTGAACACATCCAGAAGCTCACTCTCCCGGACCATTCCGATCACGAAAATCTGTCCATTACGTTGAATGTTTTGAACCAGCTGCTAAAGAGCACCCAGCCGGGGATCGCCGCCGCCGAAGGTAGATCTCATTCACACTTCAATCCGTGGATTTTGTCTGATCGTTGGACCTTACATCAGGCAAGGTCAAGCTGCGGAACATGATCGAGGCCCTAGTATTCGAGAAAGGAGAGGTCATTGTCAGTACCTCATTCCCGAACATCATCAAGTCTCCAAACTCAATAGCGACAAACTGCAGGATCTGGACCCATCAAACGAGAACCGAACACTTGTCTATACGGGACCCCTAGCACGACAGGAGGTCAAAAGTAAAAGTTGGACGGATCTAGAAGTCTCACTTCTGGACAATTATTGTAAGCAAACGACTCCATTTGAGAAGAATAGCGTTATGTAAACCACTATCTTCGGCTTTCCAAGTGCTCATGACACGGCGCCACGATCATTCTGGTCTCGTTCAATTTGTGGTCGTATCTCGGCCCATACCACTAGAATTTCTTCAACTGGGATCGTTCAGACTACCGGCCGAAAGCCGTAAGGTCCCAACGTCGCCAGACGGAGAGACACGATCGAGGCTCACTTCGCTTTTCGGCAATAACACCAAGGATCAAGCGGCAGCATTTCCTTTCGCGATTTCCCATAAGGCTCTAGATGGAAGGCGAAGTTATACCTTGTATGCCAACTCGGATTCGGTGAGGAGGAAGTGGATGGATTCTTTGAACGACGCCATTGGGCTGAGGGAGGCGCAACAGCAAGCGAATCGAGTGTGTCCGACTCACCTTGATGTCCTTTAAGGTGGATCTATTGTCCTCTGACCATTACCAATTCTAGTTATTTGCAGTTGAGACGCTCGCAGATAACATGTTCAGGTCCCCTACAGTGGCAGTGCCACCAGGCTCTCCCCTCAGGAAGAAACCAAACTACTATACTGGAAAGATAACCTGCGCAGCACGGTTTGCATTAAGTGGCCGCAATTACATTGCTGTGGGGTGTGCAGTAGGTGTCTTTGTCGGTTATGCTAGCCAGCCTAAGTGTACGCTCTTCGGTCTTACTCTAAACTGCTTTCGGCTCTAGTCTGATCATTTTGTCTCACCTTCTGAAATCAGCGCTCCGGAAAGCATTGGATCTTCCGAACCCTGTCGCCCTAGCGTCACTTGGAGCAGAGGAAGATGGGCAGCTCATCGTTCTTCAGGATGGGAAGCTCATATCCTTCCCTCTAGAAGTTTTGGCTAGGACAGCTACTAGCGACGCCAACCAGGCGCTCCCGACGCTTCCTGGAGTGGCCGCGAAGAGTGTGGCAGCGCACGAAGCGGGTATTTCAATGATGGTGGCGGGACCACTAGCGGATCACACAGTTGGTAGGAAGCTTCGTTGGTCCTGGTCTAATAGCAACCAGATAGCTAATACAATTGTGGTCTGTGCCGTATAGTTTGCTACGCTGTTAAGCATTTCAGGCATGCAACGATACATACGCTGGAGTATGTCGCTGTCCAGGCCTCGGCTCCTCTTTCGCGCACGACCTCTTTGACAGCGACTACAGCTTCGTCAACGCAAAATAGCTTCCGACGCTATGCTCCTGTGAGGCCTATTGAAATGACACATGATGCCCTCTGACTATGACACATGTTTTAGTCGTTCCATGTTCCCAAGGAGGCGTCTAGGATTGTTCTACTTCCATCTGCGATCGCGGTGCCTGCGGGGAGCTCAGTCGCCATTGTTAGACCAACTCTGTAGGTTTGTTGGATGACCACGCTTGGATAAAACTTCTGACACGTAATACATCAACTGAAGGCACGAAAACGCGCATGACAGGCGCGTCATTACGGTTCCTGACTTTGCGTCCTGCAACGCTGCCGCCATGACGCTCAAAAACCGATGCCAAAGCTCCACCACCGTGGGGATCATCCCCTGTGGCGGGTCAGAAAGTCTGCTCATATATGGTATATTAATCAGCCTTGGTTCTTCTTCAAAGCTTTGATCTGACACAGAACATTTCAGACTCGTTTGGTGTCTGGGTGTCCAAATACGGGTATCCCACACGGGGCAGACAATATGTACGATGGGAGACCCACGTCGTATCCTACGTATCGCGGAGTCCGTACGTGCTGCTGATAAGCCCCAGGTGGATTGAGATCCGAAATATACAGACCGGACGATTAGAGCAAGTCGTTCCTGGTGAAGACATCCGGCACATCCAGTTGGCGGAACCCAACAATGGAGCGCTGCTGCTGGCCATGAAGGGAGAGACAGATGTTTCCACAGGCATGACAGACAAACTGCTAGAGGCGCTAGAGACACGGCCGTTGTCCATCGGCGAGAACGAGACATTCAGTGACCCTCAGTGGGGTGAATGGGACGTTTGATCTTGTATGCCATACTCGCCACGTTGATTTTTTTATGATAACACTAGCCTGTATTACTCGATACCCAGATACTTATCTGTTCAAGCGTGAGATGAATTCGACCTGTAGAATCAGAGCCAAAGTCCTCGAGGTTGTCACCTCGCCGCACCCAGTCTAAACCTCAATCTTGATACTCACTCAGTGCCACCACTCCATCTATCAGTATCGAGTCCCAAAGATGGCGAAAAAGAAGAATAAGCTCGTGAGCACACATTTTCTCATAAAAGACTAAATAAATTCTTATTATAGCTCTCCATCTAGGTGCTGAAGCCATGGTGCTGGTACTGCGAACGAGAGTTCGAGGACGAGAAAGGTATCTCCAGCTTCACTACATATTTTCCTCGGATTCGTGCTTATCACCTCTTCAAAAAAAAAAGTGCTCATGCAACATCAGAAAGCCAAACACTTCAAGTGCAAGCACTGTCCACGGAAATTAAACACCGCCGGTGGTCTTGCTGTTCATGTGCAGCAAGTCCATAAGCTCGACCCGGACAAGTCAGCACATATCTCCCAATCTTTATTTGACTAGGCTGAATCTCTGTTGATAGGATTGATAATGCTCTTCCAGGCCGCGAGAATGGCGAGGTTGAGATCTTCGGAATGGAAGGGTGAGCGATTTCGACGAATGCAATAGATTCTCAATTACTAACAGATTGTCTTCCTTTCAGTATACCCAAAGAGTACGCTGGGACAGCTCTTTCATTGAATCGTGGATCTGCGCGCTGACTAAGGTTTGCCATTTCAGTGACGTCGAGGCATGGAAGCGGAGGAAGGAGCAAGAACTTGGACTCGCCGCAGGATCTATCTCTCAACCTCAAGCGAAACGCCCTCGTCTTGACCTGAAGCCCATCCCAGAAGCCGAGCTACACGCTCAGCTTGCAGCACATCGAGCGCTCATGGCCGGACCTGAAGCGAATAACACACAGTCTGGCGCCACTGTCAGCGCCGGACCAACGACGGTAGTTGGTGCCCCTCAGGTGTACCAACAACAACCTCCGGGTGTTCCGCCTTTTGGACAACCACCATTCCCACCACCTCCTGGTTTAATGCCTGGAATGCCGATGCCTCCATTCCCTCCACCACCTGGGCATGTCTTTCTACTTTCCCCGTTATTATTCTAATTATATTGATATTTGCAACGTTTAGCTTCGTCCCCGGTCAAGCACCACCTTTCCCCCCTCCTGGCATGCCGATGCCCCCCTTTCCACCAGGTGGCGGGCCGCCTCCCCTACGAATGGGTGGACCTCCGATCCCCGGACAGATACCGATGGGAATGCCCCCTCCAGGCCTTCCCATGCTCCCTGGCGCACCGATGCCACCGTTCCCTCCTGGTATGCCAATGCCGCCTTTCCCTCCCTCAAACTCGGCTGCACTCCCCCCTGCAGCCGCGCTCAAACCTACTGCTTCCATTGAGTCGGTGCCAACAACCTCAGCGCTGGATGAAGCGCCAGCACCCGCGGCCCCGAAGGAATCTGAACTCACCGCGGCTGTGGTGAAGGTTCCGACACCAAAACCGATCGAACGGCCCCCTGACCTGAAGGAGGGCGCGAAGCTTATCTGGTCGGACTACACCAAATCACCTGTAGGTGTAGACTCACTAAATATTGTTCCGTTGCAATTCAACTGACGTTACCGCGTGTATTCATGTCTGATTAACAGGAGGAAGTCCGTGCTGCAAACCCCAAGTATGCGTTCCATGCTGCATCGCAGAGCGTGGCGACCGAAGGGGATGCTGGAAAGGGGCGGAAGAGAGCAAGAGCTGAGGACTTCATCTAGTACGGTGGCACATCTTCACTGAATTTACGGCGTACATTTCTCCGAACAGTATTGCTGGTGACGTAAATACTCTATTCTCGTAGCTGGAGTGCTCAAGCATGTAGTTCCATGTTCTATTAGTGTTGTATGAGTTTTTACCTGGCAGGTTATTCGTCACGATCGCATATGATAGAGTGGAGCGCACCATGCCTTACGTCAAACTGGGTATATCTCCAACCACCACAATCGCTTATACTTCCGTTGAAATACGAAGTGGTTTCACCCCTAGATCAATAATTCAAAGTTATCCCGAGACATCCCATCTACGTGAAGCAGTACAAGCTTTATGAGATTAGTTCCATCTATGACATGCAAAGGACAATGTGACACTTCAATCCGAGGGCCCACACCGACAGCCTTCACTTCGCCTCCTTGCCTTCCTCCTTCGGCTTCTCGAGCATGGCGACCATCTCGTCCCAGGCCGCGATGATTTGACCCGCGATACCGGCCTTAGTCCACTGCTCCTCTTGGCCATCAACCAGTTTCCCGTCTGTCACGCTCGCAGCCACGTTACGGCCAAGCGCTAGCCCCGGACGTACGCTCACAACGTTCATGTGCACCCCTGTGAGCACTTGGACGAGCTGGTCTCGCACTTTGTCTCCCCCGCGACCTCCATACGTGATAACAATGGCAGGCTTGTTCGCCCACTCATGGTAGAGGAAGTCGATGGCCTACAATGAACCCATCTGTCAACAGAAGACCATGGATGTGCCACAGAAGGTGCGTACTCACGTTCTTAAGCGCAGCAGGGATGCCCCAATTATATTGAGGCGTGACGAATATGATTGCGTCGTACTTCCTAATCTCCCGACTCCATGCTTTGGAGAGGTCGTGCGTGTATCCAGGAGTCGGATCATTGGCTGGGAGTTGGGCAGGCATAATAGTCTCGTTGAATAAGGGGAGATTCCACTCGGCGAGATCGACCAACTGGAGCGTGTAGGGACATCCAACGAGCTTGGGGGCAAGCACCGAATGGACGTAGGTACAGATCGTGGGACCGACTCGCGGTGTGCGAGTGCTTCCGATGATCAACGCGATGGACTTGCCAGATCCATTGGTGGGTGCGTAGAGAGTTTGCGACATGGGCTTAATTTGGAATGCGGGCTTGGAGGGGGGTCGTTGGTAAAGTAGAGCGAGGAGGAGGACTGAAGCGGCGGCGACAAGCGACGTTATCGAGATGGGATGTATGAGATCCAGTGTGAAAGGGCTGGCTTGTGTGTTTGGTTGGATGAAAGATCGCTAGCGCGAGTCCCCTTTTGAACGATTCTCAGTCGCAGCATCTCCGCTTTGACGTAAGGGTGGTCGGTCGGATGCCAAGTTGCCACTTCGTAATGTCCGTTAGTCATACCTGGAAGGACCTTAGCATCCATTCGGAGCCATCCCCTCCGGGATTGGCGCAGAAGGCTGTGAGGACGGCTTAGTGTTAACCTTGCGGATGCTTTGCCTACTTCCTTCCATGACAATTCACCTGTCAACTACCTTTGCCTTGTCAGACTCTTGATCAAAGCTGACAATATCGGTTCCAAATGTTCGACATCCCAACTCCTCTTCCATGGTAGACGTTTTAGTCTGCTCTGCCAACACATCTCTATACATTGGATACACCGCATAAAGCAGACTGGCAATTAAAGTCTAGATGTTGGAATATCCTCCAGTAAGCCGACCAGCTCGTCCCAAGCCATGCTCACTTGCTCTCCAACGCCAGCTTTCAACCAGTCCTCTGCCTGACCTTCTACTAATGCTCCCTCTCTCATTGCAGACCCCATACTCCGGCCTAGTGCCAACGCCGGGGATACTTTCGTGACCTTCATTTTCACCGCTCCCAAAATCGGGAGGAGCTGCTCCGTCGCTTTACTCCCACCCCTGCCGCCATAGCTTATGACCATGGCTGGCTTCCCAACCCATTCATGGTAAAGATAGTCGATAGCCTGTAAGCGAACCAATCCGTGTAAGCTCGGTGAGGTAGACTAGGAAGACCATCATAGCGTCCACGGCTTACATTCTTGAGTGAGGCAGGGTACCCTCCATTATACTGTGGTGTAACGAAAACAACAGCATCGTGGCTCCGGATCTCTTTGCTCCAAGCTTTGGAGAGCTCGTGTGCATAACCGGACGTCGGATCATCTGCAGGCAATTGAGCTGGTATGACCTGCTCGTTGAAAAGGGGGAGCTTCCAGCTGCCGAGGTTGATTGAAGTGAGCGTGTAAGGGCTTTCCTCAAGTTTTGGAGCGAGGACGGTCTCGATGAAAGCAGAGACCGAGGGCCCAACACGCGGCGTCCGGGTGCTCCCGGTCAATAAGGCAATCGATCTGCGTGCCAGTGGTGTGGACATGGTAGTTTCTTCAGTCGGCGCTACGCAAAAGGACGAGCTGTGGTCGCCGAGGGACTGGGGGGAATCCTCACACACTGTTGCCTCGATATGGATGTTCGCCGCGTCAGCATCGTCAGCAAACATTGACGACGCTGGAAGGACTGACCGTTGCTGACGCTTCCGGTGTTCGAAAGAGTAGAACCAGTAGCAACACCTTGACTTGTGGCAGAAACAACATTTGAGTTGAAAGGAGCTTCGATGATCGCTTTCGTTTTCTTTCGCAGCCTTTTCCTGAGGTTTGTAATCACCCAGCATGGCCATCTCAATTCAAGGGCGCTTCACACCGCGCATGCTGAACCTGTGACAACCACATCTGCCCAAAACATCCTGAGAGTGCGCACATGCCTTTGACTCGAATTGGTGCACGACTTTTGCAATTACCTTACCAATCCTCCCCCACATCGGTGGAACCCCGTTGAGGTGCCGAGGTGTCGTCACGACGGCCTGCTCTCTCTAAGACCAGGAACCCTCCGCCATGACTTGACCTTATACAGCAGGCTATATAAGTGACTGATCCATGATGTACCAAGCCCTGTCGATTGCACCAATCAATACCACCATCCTGCAGACATGCCTTCCTCATCAATTCCCCTGTTTTCCCCCTTCGTCGTTGGCCAAATTGTCGGTATGACTGCAAGCGGCGCCTTTTTTGCAGGCACTCTGGCCAGCGGACCCCTCAACGTCATCACTGCTCTGAAATACAGCTCTGTGAGTTTTCTTTCTCGCTTATGACTATCACCCCCTGTATGTCGTCAAGTCCTATCATTGACCTGCTTTGTTGTCTAGCTTCCCCCGGCTGCGAAATCCAAATTGGTTGGGCCAGTGTTCCCAAACATGGGCCGCCCAGCCATGCTTACCTCTGTCTTCCTGACAATCGGTGGCTACCTTACCGCATACGCCTTTCGTCCCGATACCGTGTCGATCGAGCACTCCCGTTTGCTTCTTCTGGCTGCAGGAGCGGCGGTCGTGGCAGTCCCTCATACTATCTTCTTCGTGCACCATGTCTACAAGAACTTGAGCGATTCGAACTCTTTTACAGGAGAAGGAGCTGAGGGTGAGTTGTCACATGGCAAGCAAGTGACTAAGTGGATGGTGCTTACTATACTTGGGATCAACCCCCACAGCACGATGGGCCGGGCTCGTGAAGCAGTTCCATGCAGGCAATACGAACCGCCTAGCGTTGTTTCTACTGGCTTATGGGATTGGAGTATATGGCCTCACAAAGACGAACGTCGAGTGAAGCGAAGATACTTTGATAGCTCTCCAGCGCTACAGATATGTTTGGAGTTTGCAATTCTGAGCATAGTGTCACAAAGGGGTCTGGTATTCTAACAGTATACAAAAACACTCGAGTGAGCTGAAATAATGACACGGTGACATGTCCGGGATGAGCTAAATAAGGTCCATTACATGAAGTGTAACAGGAAGGGATAAGGTAACAATATCTGAGTCTATCTACAGGTTTTCAAGGCCGGTGGTGAAGGAATGTGTTGGAGTGTCTATACGAGTATTCTGAAAGGGGACCGTTCTGTAGTGTTGGGGAGGTAGATTGTTCATTGTTCCCCCGTGGATCGTCTGCGACGGGATTCCATACTCGTTCGAGGTTGGTCGTCGGCGACGTCGAGGGTAACCTGAAGCCCGTGGTATTTCTGAAGATTCTCAGCCTCTGCACGGCCAACGCCATTGGGGTCGTCGGGTAGCCAGATGACCGGAGTGGGTGCGAGGAGCTCTGGTGGGTACATGAGCCCAGCGGTCTCCTCCGCCCGATCCTTGAATGTAATCTGCGGAGGGGCACCCGGCTTGGTTCTCGCCGCACGCTCTGTGGATACCATATCGTCGATGTGTTCGGTGTCTACAGAACGCATACATGCATTCAGTAATACAGATACGAAAAATTAAAACTGATTGGACATTGTGGAGAACTTACTCAATGGGAGCGGTCCCCGGTGCCCTGCTACTGGAGCAGACAGAATCATAGACACCATATCCATCATCGACGATATCGACGGTCGAGTGCGCCGTCGCCCAGGCGAGGCGGGCATGACCAAGCCAGTCCCTTCTTCATCATTGGAAGCACGAGTTCGCCCACGGGCAGCTCTACGGAACCTGTCTAATGACTCTTTCGATGAGTTGTCCAGGGATCTGTATCTAGGCACGCGCGTCCGGTGATACGTGTACCCTTCTACAATAGCGACAATGAGGACTGCAGTGCCGACGAGAATCCCTCCCAAGGCCCAGAACCTTCTGGAGAAGAGGATGAGGCCAAAGAGGAAGGGCTGCAGCGCCAAGAGGGTTCCGAAGCGGCGCATCATCCATATGTGGAGCAGCCCACCAGTCTGCCCGACACCGACGCGCCCCCGCACATATCCAACGAGGTACCGATGTGCGACGAGAGTGAGGATCAAGAGGATGACGACAGGCGGACCGATCAGGGGAAATATGACGGAGAAGGTGCAGGCGAAGATGATGCCAAGCACAGAACTAGCCATCGCGATGGAAGGGCTATATGACCTGGGATAGATAGCTAACAATAGACAACGGGCATCAGCCCCTGAGCTGTACGGACAAATCATTGGGGCTATTCTGACCTCTGAACCGCTGACGGGGTGTTGCGGCCTTCCGCTGCGCCCGCATGACCTTCCAAGTTTGGAGAGGCTGAAGTAGTAGAAGACCCGGAGAGATTATGGCTAGGTTGAACAGAATGAGCATCATCAAGATTGCAATGTAAACAGCTCCTTCGGCAACTGTGGGCGCTTGAGCTGAGCCGTTTGCCAAAGCATCTGTGGCGAAGAGGATCCCTCCAATAGTTACAAGCCATATCACGCAGACCACTGCCAAGATCGCGAACATAGCTTGGAATTCCGCTAGCCGTGTAGTTGCAACGGACGGTTTCCCGGTGAAGCGAGACGAGTCTGTTATGGAGACAAAGCGATGTAAGCGGTCACATTCATCTAAGAGAAAGCAAATGGTAGGGACGAACGATGAACGAATCTTAGGGCGAGGACGATAAAAAGGGTCCCAGCCACCGCGGGAGCTAGCGTCGAGGCTATAGCAATACCGAAGTTATGAGAGTCGGACGCAGCTATGGGCTTTAGGAATGAGATATTTTTGGCGAAGTTCGGAGCACTGGCGTATGCAAGGCCGACGACAAAGACGACTGGCATGAAGGTTGTGTCAGATATCTAGCTAGACAACCTCCCGGCGACAACTGATACTCACATGATGCTGCCAGACACACTCCTACCATCGACACTAGGACCCACCACGCAAGCGTGCTTAGACGGCCCCCTCCTGCTTGAAGCTCGTTCCATCTCACGTCGTCTTTGCTCCTTCCTTCGATCATCTGCATTCCAGGGATGTATCGGAGGCCCCTGCCATACATGATCCAGCCCTTTATTCTGATCCCTTCGGAGATGTTGTTGAAGGTCTCTTGCTGGGTGTCATTGATCTCTGCGTTTAGTGATTTCAACCGTGTCCGAGCGACGCTGATCGAGCTGTACGCCCTAGACAGGCTCTCATCATGACCGTTGATCGGCTGAACGCCTGGATTATAGGCTGGATCCCGAGGGGTCTCAACAAGGACGCCACCACCTCCAAGCTCGTTTTCACCCGCCTGAGCCGTCTCAGGCCAGGGCTGTTGAGCGTCGTTCCGGTCATCTTGTGAGCGAGTACGGTTGAGTGGCTGACCGAACTCGTCTGTCCTCTCTTCATCACTTGTGCTATTCGGACCTCTATCCACTCTGGTAGGTACGTATCGACCCCGGCTGTCCATTCGGACAAGGACGCCTGCCGGGAGTGCTCCAAGCTCGGTGTTATCGTAGGTAACCTCGTGGAATTTTGTTCCAGTGACTCCACGTTGGATGGATTTGGAAAGGGTGTTATCTCGGTTGTCGTCATCAGCGGGAATATCGAAGGATGTGTGTGACGCGAATCTGCCTCCAGTGACGTTAGATGGACTGCCGAGCTTATAGTACGACTTGGGAGCAAGGTAGGTGGTAGGGGCAGTGGCAGTATTGTCGCTGTCATTGCCCGAAAGCTCGTGTCGGTGCTGTGGAAGATGGATCAGGTGGAAGAATTGGGGAGAAGTTTCCACAAAACACCCACCGAGTAACGGCGCGCCTTATAGCTACTGTTGGTCGTCCCACGACCAGAACCAACAGGCTGTCTCTGGGACATGTTTCCAATATTGAATGATGTAATTAGTCGGAAGGAATAGATATATTCCGCCTCGGCTTCCTCTAGATCATTCAGAACCTTATCCCGCTCAGCGATAAGCTCCTTTAGGCGTAAAGTCTCTCTGAATCACAGTAGCCCAAAGTGTCCTGTTAGCGACACGAACACCATATCTCGTTTTCCACTCACGGGACAGTGAATACACCTTGCACGTCTATGGTTGACTCCGCTCTCTCTCGTTCTACAGTTTGGTCTGGGGGCGTTTGACCGCTGTCGCTAGGCTCTCGAGTAAACCACCCCCTTCCCGAGGGCTTTGACCTGGGCTGTTCTAACGAGCTGCCGAGACCATTTTTGAACAAGTAGTCCTTCATCCGGCCTTCACTCCAGCCGGTAAACCCAGGTGCCTCGATCAGACTCAGCCACCCCATCTCTAATCCTCCGCAATGAACTGCAAGCCAGCGCTGCCGATATGCGACGAGCCTATCGAACTCTTTCAGTATCTTTCTGAGGGCTGGTAGCACGCCCAGAAGAATGAGAAGGACTGTCAGCGCAATGAGTCGCCAACGAGCACCAGAGTATTCATTGACGCCGTTGATGATTGCACGGGTTTGAAGATTCGATGAACTAGTCGTCGTTATATCGTCATTGTCAACCATCTTGAGCAGGCGCATGAGGGAGAGATCGGACAGTGTCGAATAAGCCGAGCCTTGGGTGAACGCGGGCGTCGAATGGGCGAGACATGGTGTCGACACCAAATACAGTGGTAGGACGACGGCCAATCCAAGGAAGGTCCATCCAAGAGTGATGAGGAATGCGACGTAGAGGGTCCTCTGGCCAAGCTCGTCATCAGAGGGAAATGCCCGCGCATCATCTGACATCGGACTTCCGGTCTGAGGATTGTCATTGGTGAGAGACGGCTTGAATGGAACTGGTGGATGGAAGAATGCGAAGAGACCTGAATCAAGGTGCTCAGGGCGGACCCTGCATGAGAACGTGATGGTGAGAAGACGTGGGACGGGATCGAGGATGGAGAGGCCCGAGGCGCGTCATCGAAGTTTCCTTTCGTCACTTACTGTGGGTTCACAAACCATTCGCGGACCGCATACATTTGAGGCAACCGGGGGCGGAGGAGGGCGAAGATGAGCTATAGAGGGCGAAAAGGGCATGTGAATTCCCTGATGTGTGGCTTGAAGCGGGAGTCAAGGCAAAAGGCTGTGTCCACAAACAACCGACGCACCCATATTAAAAGGCCTACAAGTGCCGTTATGACGGCGGTAGCGAGCACGCCCTCGCCGCTGCTGTCAAGACCATCTCCAAGACAAGTGGATCCTTGTACGCTGTTATCCATTGCCTGTGACACGGATGGGCTGAATGGTGATGCAGATGTAGGTGTAGATGTCGGGGTAGTTGTGATGGAGGCTGTGGCCGGGGCCGACGTCATTGTGGCCGTGATTAGGCTGGCAGTTGACGTTAGAATTGTCATGGATGATAGGTAGAGCGTTGCGGGTACGGTCGTAAAGGTCGTTATTGCGAGTGTCGTCGAAGGGGGTTGGAGCTGAGTGTCAGTCGACGTTGGATCGTGACGCAAAGTTGCGCCAGAGGGTAGAGTAGAGCTGTCGGAAGCCACGTCGGAGAGGGAGTGCTTGGAGGCCACGGAAAAAGCAGAGGATAAGCTGGCAGTCGAGACGCAGGAAACACTCCAGATCGAAGCGACAGATTCGCTCGACTGGCTTGCCACCCACAACCCAGAATCTCGTCTGCGGATTGGAGGATTCGGCGCTGGAGTGATAGTGGGAGAGGGCTCGAGTAACTTTACGGCCTGCCCTGCCATATTAATGACGCCTGCGCGAGGCAGATGAATGTTAGGCAGTCGCGGTCTAGGTCGAAATCGAACAACAGCCCTGAGGGTGCTCCTCGACTTTGGAATGAACCTTGACTTGCTTTGCGTTGTTGGTGAAGAAATGCAGAAGAGAAAACCGCTCCCGGCGTCTTTGTTGGATCACTTGGAGTTGGGAAAGTGTTACGGGTACGCTCAGCGTTGGTGGAGTGAATGTAAAGAATGGTTAGTGGAGTGTTGAGAAGCAACCCGTCGTCTTCTGTTGTCAACTGCCGACCCATCCCGGAGTATCCCGAGGACAAATTTTATCTACACAGCAGCGGCTCAATCCCCTCTGGGATTAGGCGACGTTACGAGTCGAGACCGACTTAGACAAAGCAAGCCGTCGTTGTCTGTACAGCCATCGTCAACGGCGTTGGGCTGTTCTTTGGACCACCCTGCGTGACAATATCACGGTTCTACGCATCACGAATGTTATATTGCTCCGCCGATGGTTGGAACGTTGACAAAGCTCTATCGCCGCGTGTTGCCTCTTCTCTCCTAGTGTTTATCTCTTTGCTTCGATTCACTCTCTTGACAGTCACCGGGCATCATGTGCTTGGCTACCTGCCGAGACTGCAATAGGATTTCAAGGAACCCATTTTTAGCTCAGTGCATTGGTGGCATGGGGCCCCAGAAAACTGATTGCTCTCAATACCGGTCCATCGGTTTGCATCATGCAGGCTACTGCATTGAGTTCTGTTTAGAGGATCATATTGATGCTAGTTAAACAGTCAATTTTGGATACACAAGGCTTCAAGCGAAACAGTCCACCAGGTGACTTCCACCTCTCCATTTTGGCAGGGACGACCGCGCTCGCGAGAGTCCCCACTACCATCCCAATCCAGAGGCTATGGACCTGAGAATTCACGAGTAGTTATTCTGGCATCTAGGATTACACGGGCGTGTGTGTGGAACGTAAATCGAGTGAGAAGGGGGTCAAGTAAAATGGATCCATCAGGGAGGTCAGTGAACAATTTACGGGTTTGACTTCAATCGGACTGACTGTGTGGATGACACGAAACATACCAGACAGATGGCTCTATTCATCAGTTACGCTTGTGCATGCTCTCAGAGTATTTGGAATCGCAGTGTAGCGTTCGAACGGTGCTGGTCAGTGCTCGAATCTCGTTAAAGCAAATGCAGCCATGTAGACGATTGCAAGGGGGCTTGAAAGTAAGCAGACCGTGACTTCGATCACATGCTGACAGAGTCAGCTCCTGAGAGGTTCGTTTGTATGATCAAGAAAGTGATCTTTCTGCCCTTCAGTTGATTAGCGCGTCCGATTGAACTCGATTGCTATAAATTTTTAGTATACAAAGAGAGCCTCCCAGGAGCTAATTTCTGCCTATGTAAGATTAAGGTTACGGTCTACTTACTTACTAGCCACCTTGCGATAGTCCATTGGACACTCTTGGCTGAACTTGTTTCTGAGGACTGGAAAATACTGCTCCAACCCTACACTGCGCCTCCAAATACTCTAAGGGCATGCAAAAGCATAGCTAATGGATAGAAGTATCTGTCTAACATGTTTTGTGTCATCCGTGTCGTCTGTCTGGTTGAAGTCGAGCCTGCAATTTTTCGCCGACCTTCCTCTGGATGAACACTCCCCTAGACCACCTTCCCTCTTTAGATCGAGGAGGTGGCGAATTCCAAGACACTCATGGAAACACGTCCATGTGGTATGTTTTGTCCGACATGAAGCAATACGATGCTCTGCGCCTGTTGCAATGCGAAGACGGTCGCCGAAAGCGCAGGCCATACATTCCTGGAAATTATGTAGGCTCCGAACAGCTACGAAAGATAGATAAACGGCGTAACATGATACGAAGAAGTTGTCCAAGAAGAATGTCCGAATTAGATTCATACAGCGTAGAAAGCGTGAGAAACGTGGCAAAGTGACAAAGAAAGCAGGGTGAACGTCTTAAAATGTGTAGAAAAAAATCATTTGCGCTGCATTAGAATTTCATCAATGATAATACCGTTGATTAGTTCCGTGTAGGGGGCGTGGGTGAAAATATTAGGAGAGGCGAAGTGTCTGCGTGATTGTCTATATGGCGAACATGTAGTGAGCGAGAGGGATGAGGATGAGTAGATAGACACCGAGGCCGAGCCTATGCTGCCCAAGTGCAGCGCTCTTTGTGCTTGTCGTGGTGGTGGCGGTGGCGGCCCCTCCTGCTGTCGTTGCCGTGGTAGCCTGCGACGTAGAAATGGGAAGGCCACTGACGGTGTTCGTCGCGTTTGCGACAATATTCAGTGCATAGACCGTTGCTGAATCGTCCTGGGCGTTCTGGTAGTACGGGAGGCCGAAGAGCTGAGGGATGCTTCGCGTGTCCCACCCTTCAGACTTCATGAGCGGATACGCGTTGATGAATGCTTGGACCGACGACGGGTACAGTTCGTGCTCGAGGATCACTGCAATGAGGTATAAAATTGGGTCGTCAGTGATTCTGGTGGTAAAGGGAGGGCAGGAGGGTGGTGTAAACGCACTGAGGCCAGGCGACTTGGGTCCATCAATGAATGTGGTCAAGGACTTGTTAACTTGCGCAGGCGTGATCTGATTCGTTCCGAGCATCCAGTCGTTGGTGTCTTGGTTCCAGTTAACCTGGGTCAGGCCGAAAATGTGCTGCGCAATCGCACGGACACGATTGTCGCTGCACAAACGCATAGAGAGTCAATCTACAACACCCCAGCAATACCTCAAGCCCATAAAACGCCAAACTCACGAGTCGCCGTACGGTGGTCTCCAAAACTTGCTTATTCTGCCGCCGCTAAGGTCGCTGATAATTTGCTGGGCCCACCCCAGCTCAGCTACTATTTGTGAATTTGTCAGGGTCGACATGTAAGGGTGGCTCCTATACCAAGCAGTGGCACGTTATCTCATGGACGACTACTCCCAAGACACAAGGACGATTTAAAGGAGCGATGCACTGACCATGTGTGACAAGCGATGTCGTCCGAGTTGTTGAAGGCGGCCATGAAGGTGTCGGGCAGACCAAGGACATTCACCCCGATGTAGAAGTGTGTAGCAATCTGGCCTTGCGCCTTGAGGAATGCGTACAGTGGTAGGCTGGCCGAGGTGGGTCCCTATTTCGTAAGAGCTCTTTAGCGTTGAGATGGGGTGGGAACTCGACCCAAGAGGCCACTCACATCATCGAAAGCAACGCCAAGCATGCCGTCTGGCGCATCCCATATGTCTCCTGGCGCACGACATTGCCATGCAGCAGAACAAATCTCCGGATCGCTCGCGTTCACGCCCTCTGCATAGATGCCTTCGCCCGTCGTTGGTGCAATGTCCGGGATGAGACCGGCCGCCTCCACGTTCGCCAGAGCTTGAATCCACGATGCCGGCATCTTTGTAGGGTCCGGAACGTTATATCCCGGGTACATCGCGGTCCAAGCTAAAAACAGTAATATCCGTGAAGGGTCAGTTTGACAGGGGGCTTCGAGAGCAAAGAAGCACAGGGCCGCCTCTTGCCGTACGAAAACCTCGAGGCTGAAAAAAAGGTTCTGCGCTCACCATCGGAGCCCACAGCTGGCATAGTCCCATTGGCGGGAGTCTGTCTCTTGAAGAGTGCATGAGAGGGATGATCGTCCTCGTGATACCAGTTACCACCACTTCGAGAGAGCAGCTTGCCGGGTTTAACGTGATCATCACGGCCGGAGGCGACTGGGTGAGTGCTGGCGGCCGAGATAAGGAGGCACACGATCAAGAGCAAGTGAGATGGATAAGACAACATGCTGGATGGCTGTGCGGTCGTGAGGATGTGCCGTGACAATGGGCGCCTATTCGGATTGGTGGGTAAGGGGATAAAACGGCTCTTGGCGTCTGAAGGCGGATGGGTGGGGAAGGTGCAAAGAGAGGAGTGAACCAGCGGGTGGGCAACGCTGGTACTCGAGAAAGCGGAGTGTCGAGGGGGAGGAGGAGGAGGAAGGGGAAGGGGAAGGGGAAGGGGTGGGGAGAAGGAGAGCAGCATAAGCTGTACGCGTTTACTTATATTCTCTCGGCCGGATCGCAATGCAATGTCAATCTATAATTAGTCAGAACGTATCGCCAATATGCTTTGGACCCTATTGCTCGAGTGTGGCTGTTGGGGTTGTCTGCCGTATCATCGCCTCTGCTTCCCACTCGGCATTTCCTGTCTTGGCCTCCTTACATGATGTATTAATCCATATTCGTAGAGCCTAACAGCATGTTCAATCACGCGTTTGGGAGCTCAGTCGAGGTAAAAGACATGGCAGATCAGGGTAACCGTGTGAATATGGTAGCGATTCTACTCTCGGCTGTCATTCAAAACGGAAGTAGAAGTGAAGCGTCGCTATGGACTCAACTGGTCATACTAGACGTACTAGTGGACGACATGACAACAACAGTCGCTTTAGTTTCACTCTACTAGAGAAGGACGTGGGTAATGACAAAGGCGATGGGACAGGCCAGACTCCCTAGCCCAAGCGGTAGACTTGACGACATTGCCGAGTTCTTATGCGAGGTCGCGGTATTCGTGGCCACGGCTGCCGATACTGACGTTGAGCTAAACCGAGCAGCCGAACTTGAAGGAGCAGCGGCGCTAGTTGTAATGGCGGCGCTGCTAGGTGTCAGCGAAACCGTCGCGTTCCCAGCCGGGATCAGGTTTAATGCTGCAACTGCGCCCGAGTTATCCCACGCGTTCAGGTAATATGGCTGCCCGAAAAGGTCTGGTATGCTTCGTGTGTCCCAACCTTTCGCTTTCATAGCTGGATAGGCAGCGATGAACGCATTCACGCTCTGTGAGGACAGCTCGTGCTCGAGGATGACTGCAGCCGAGAACGGAAGCTGTATTCAGCGCTCGGAACGCCATTGGGTGCATAATATTGAGGGTACTCACTCAGACCAGGCGACTTGGGACCGTTGATCCATTGGTTTAGCTTCTTAGTGACTTGAGCTAGGCTGGTTTGCCCAGTCGGGATCTCCCAGTCGTCGGTATCCTTGTTCCAATTTACCTGCGTCAAGCCGAAGACGTGCTTGGCAATCGCTCGAACACGATTGTCCCTGCCAAGTAATAGAAGGATCTTCAGGGTGTATGAACTATATATATACCTCGGAGATGCTCACGAATCGCCAAATGGGGGTCGCCAATGCTTTGCCATCCGTCCCCCACTCAAGTCCGCGATGATTTGCTGTGTCCACCCGAGCTCTGCAACGATGTCCTCATTGCTCAAACTTGACATGAAGCGATGACTCCATGTATGCGAGGCTACGTTGACGGCTATTAATAGGCACAAACGATCCCACCCCCATGTAATGCACAACTCACCAATGTCGTCACCATGCTCGAACGCCTGAAGGAAGATCCCAGGGTTGTGCTTTATGTTGATGCCGATCATGAAATGCGTGGCTCGCTGACCCTGCGAATTGAGGAACTTGTACAACGCCGGCGATGATTCAGTCGGGCCCTACATACTCGTTATCAAACACGCCACTCATTCAAGGCTCAAAACGGTCCTGCATTATGGTCGTGCTTACTCACATCGTCAAAGCTCACACCCAACTTCCCATCCGGCGCGTCCCAGACGTCACCTTCCTCCCGACATTGCGCAGCGCTGTTGCAAATGGTTTTGCTCCCGCTGTTGGTCCCCGCGGGATAGTTCCCCTGAGCATTTGATCGGACAATGTTTGGTATGAGGCCGGCGGTCACCGCAGAAGCCAAAGCTTGTTTCCATGCGGCTGGCATGGTGCTCGCGTTAGGAAGCCGGTCTGGATACCTGGCCAACCATGCTAGCAGGAATCAAGATATCATTCGATCCTGTGTCCGTATTTTGATATTTTCGCATCCCAAGCCTGACCATGCAAACTGAAATGACATACCTTGGGAGCCAACGGGCGGCATCGACCCAGGAGCCTTTACCGCCCTTGCGAATAGTCTAACCGAAGGGTGTGTAGAGTCATGAGACCATGAGTCGAGAGGAAGTTCGCCTATCGCATGGTGATGAGGGCGGCATGTCGAAAATGGGACGAGGGAGAGGAATGCGCCAAGGGATGCAAAACAAAGCATCAAGAGAATGAATGAATATGAGCGAGAGCGAACCAGATGTTCAACCCTTGTAGTAGCTTAAGATGTAAAATATTGATGAAGAGGAAAGAAATGGGTGAGGATGTTGGGGAAGGACACACGACTGCCGGCGGTTATTTGTAGGCGAGCCGTATACGCCCATGGCTCCATCCAAGTCCACGAGGGCTCAGCGGCGATGCAATGGAGACGGAAGGCATGCACTCGCGCATAAGATTACGTCGGCGATATACGTTTCATGTTTCATCACTATAACAGACAGTATCACCTTTACAACGATGCTTCCGTGGCCTCGAATGTCTATAGAATATTATGAGTTGCTTCAAAACATAGAAACGCATGTGGGAAGCCCTGATCTTAAACTCATCTCAAACAGCGGGCTCATCTACTTTTCCATCACCCACCTCTCCACTGGCGTCGTCTCAAACGTCCAGACGGTTCCACTCCATATGATATTCAAGCTCCAGAACAAGTGTGTCATGACGGTTTTGGGGGGACGGACGACCTGAATGAGCCCCTCGAAGTCTTTCATCAACGGATCATCTTGTAACAGGGTATTCATGACCTGAGGGACTGTAGTCATGACCCCTGCCACAGGCGGCTCGTTGATCCATATGCTCCCCTGACCAGGTACTAGAACGATGCGACGGAGGTGACTGCAGTTCAACAAGAGACCCCGCAGGAACGCCGGCAATATCATCACTGAGCGTTCGTGCACGACCAACACGATCTCCTCCGCCATCGTCGAAGCGACTGCTTCCGTCACGCGATCGCCATCAAACCCACCCCAGAGGGTGAGGACGAGTCTCTTGACTTGCGGTATTCGCGGGAACCGCAGCGTCGCTGAGGAGATCCCATATCCAAGTGTACGTAAACCGGACATGGTCTCGAGGATCTCGCACATGCCGTTCCGTACACCACCGGCTAACAGGACTTGTTGAACGTAAGGAGCGATCCAAGTCATGATGCTTTTCAAGGAAGCCAGTGCGGCGTCACTTGGTGTTAAGTCCGTCACGGCATGCATCATCAAGAGCGACCGGACGTAGAACCCTAACGGCTTCCTGGGAGGTCGAAATGCTCCTTTGTATAACGTTTCGGACAGCGCAGAAAGCTGATCGTCATCTGAGTAGGTGACGGTGACGTGACGGTAGAGGACTGGTTCTGTCCAGGCGTGGAAGGCCTTGCTCACCCGCGACAATGAGAGGAGGGTATTGAGCGCTTTTGGTGAGATGCGAAATGCGTCTGGTGGAAGGCGACCAACTTCTTGAATGACACGTTGCTTCATCTCGGCGGGGAGTGCGGGTGCGCGGGTTATCCTCTCCAAAGGTTCGAATCTCGAAGGGAGAACAAATTCAACGAGACTGGAGTTATAGATTGTCTTTGGTTTAGTGTATGGTTTGTAAGACAATGGATAGAACGATAAGATGGGTCCACGCACGGAGGGGCTCCGTCGGTTTTACTAACATTCGAATGGTCGCCTCTCCGGCTTGGATATCGTAGATTAGATGAAGCCATGGAACGCCCATCTACGAGCGACATGGTCCCTCGGGGTCGGGCCTCGTGTGTGTAATCAGATTGCGGCGTAGGGATATGAAATGACTATCCGGGTGCGGCCGTGCTAATGTGCCTTCTACATACATGAAATGAGCCTCAAATCCCAAACGAAAGATGGCCGGAACATCATCGCGTGCATACCTTCCTCTCCTGTGAACGGGTGGGTAAAGCCGAAGCCGAAGGACGAATTCGGGGATCACGAGGTTCAGGTTCAACTCGAACACGGGGACCTGGCTCTTATGGTTGGATCGCGTTACTATATCCTTCAGCTGACTGTTTGCATTCGTCGATATTCAGTTATTTTTGATTTCCACGCATCGTCTCTCTAAAGACCCGTTCAAATCTGGACTATATACATTGGTTTGGTGGTACACCAAGGATTGACACGACATGCCGCCTAGAGGACATCGAGGTCTTCCCGGTCCTCGCTCAACGCTAATTAACCACTCATTTCCTGTGAGCGATCACGAGTCTAGTCTTACAACGACTCATCATAATATCATCGTCGCTGTCGTAGCCCTTTTATGCTTGCTACCTGTTGCGCTCCATCAAGGCATCAAATTCCAGGTCAACATATGTTGGAAGCACGCCTCATCCGCCTAGGAGGCTTCGACAGCACAATGGCGAAATCTCTGCAGGCGCGAGGAAGACAAGGATGGGTAGACCTTGGATTATGACGATGAATGTCTTTGGCTTCCCTTCGAAACTTGCAGCTTTACAGGTTGGTTCCGCGAATGACGGAGAAGGTAGACTCTAGAAGCGCTAACACACTACACCTACACAATAGTTCGAATGGGCATGGCAACACCCGGATCTGTCACGCCACTTGCGGACGACGGGGCCGAAACCCGTGGCGCTCTTCCCGAGGAATGCGTCTTCCTCGCTACTTAGGACCAAAGTCGCGTACGTCGCGTAAGGCGTGCTAGATGATAGTGTATGTGCTTACTTCTTGACGCTTAAAATCTTCATCACTTCCTACAGTGTCGTACGGAGAATGTTGACTATCTCACCGTACAACAAATGGCCACTTCGCGTCAAATTGTACGCGCCAGAAGTTATGAAGTTATGGAACGAGCTGAATGTTGCCGCTCCGCCTTTGCCTCGTGGGTTCTCAACATCAATAGAGTTAGAAGGTGTAGATGGAAAAAGTGGTGCCGAGGGCAGCGGCCGGATAGGTCCCATCGACGTCACAGATAGTGAGGGGCTTAGCTCATCATGTGGATCTCATGCAACTGATATCGTGCCCAACAGGTCAGTTCACCTCGGAGCATCTCGGAAAGTACCATGCCTTGCTAGAACAACAAAAAACGTGTCAATGTGTTGTATGCGAGGATGAGATCACACTTATAACGGCTGTAAGATATCACTTGCTGATGCTCCTTTCGGTCAGCTGAAGATAGAGTTGTCACAGGATCCTCTCAGCATCACTCTCTGTACACGAGGCTCCTGCGCGGCCGTCTCGCACCTCCGATGCCTCGCGAATCAATTTATCATATCGTCGCCCTTGGATGAAGATTCCGCCAGCCAGTCTTCCACCGCACCGATTGCTTCCAGTATGGTACCCCGAGGCGGAAAGTGTCCTTCATGCAAGCGGTGGACATTATGGGGAGATCTAATCCGAGGCTGCTTTCGAAGACGAAAAGGTGGTGTGGGTGCAGTTGCCGCTGAAGCTTTAGAGATGTCGGAAAACGACTTCGATGATAGTGTGAGTGAGGGGAGTGTGGAGAGTCCCACCAGCAGCAATAGCGACTTGGACCAACTTGGGCCCGACTTGGCCGAGATGAGTATTGCTTCACCGGAAGGCAAAGGAAAGGGCATTTCCAAGGGCGTCCATAACAGTGCGTCCGGCTCCCCCACCCGAAAACCCAAGGCCACTTTGCGGAAACTACCCAGTCCGAAGGGGAAAGGCCAGACCACCCTTCGAAGGCCACCATCGGCTGCTCTTCCGAGTGGGACTCGGAACGCGCGGCCGGTCAGTAAGCCTTCCCCGAGGCCCCGAGGGAGGCCTAAAAAGACCCCTGCTGCAGGGTCAAAATGTCATGCTTCCACTTCAAGCCGGAAGCCCCGTCTTGGGGACACCTCAGACAGTGAGACGTCCTTGGAGATGATCGATATGCATGGTGTGTGATGCAGATCCTTTACGGACGGTTAGAAGATTGGGGCTCCGGGCTATCGCACACACACCTTCTACTTGCGTGATCACGTCGTTCACATGTGGATTTGTCTCGTATATTTGGATAGTCAGCCAGTGAGCGATTTGATAGGACGGAACGCGATGCTCTCCAGCCATATGCAAGCCCTCAATCGATGTAACATACTTCGTAGCTTGAGCGAAAGGCCTTTATTATAAAGCATAGGGTGAAAGTATAGATCCACATAAGCTCTCTAAGCATCAGGGCCGGACGAATATTCGGCTTGGTTGATATTACTGTGTGATGAAGGGGCCGTTTTGAGGGTTGTAGATATGAGATTTAGGAGAGAATGAACCCTCCGCCGTTTCCTGCAGCTTCATCGCGACTCTTGGCCCGAGAGTCGACGATCTACGACGTCTTCTGGTCGTCCTAGCTCGTCTTCGTAGAACTTATAGACACGACCGTGTACAAAGACTACTTCGTAAGACCAGCTTTGAGTCCCATCCTGTTAGAGGCGGCAATGAATGCTTTCGATTAGAAAGAGCCTTTCTGCGAAAGTATAACAATCAAGAGCTCAGCCACCGAGGCTGACCTGGAAAGTTATCTTTTCAGCAGTCAAGACGCGTCCAATCTCCCAGAATCCTTCAGAAACTTGACCCATGACAGTGGTGAATTTCTTTCGCCACCCAGGAAGAATATATCAGCCCGATATCCTAGATCACGCAATGGCCTACCAGCGCGCTTACCTGAAAGATTGGAGGAGCGAGCGGTGCTTTTGCTTTTGGCGACGTCATACGAGAGGCACTCATGAATGATCGGGTTGGAGGGTAGGGGTGTTGTCGGAGAGCGATTATTGTTGTGCGATCCGCATGTTCTTCCAAAGTGTTGGTGGGAGTAGAATGAAACTGTAACTGTGCTGCTGGCTTCCGAGGATCTGGAGTGCCTTCTCGAAGCAACGTATGAATATTGGAAGGCCCAGATCATTGACTCCAGGTTCCAGTGGCATTTCTGAGATCAGATATAGGGAAGATGTGCCAATTCGCGCTCATAGTCTGCGTTCCAGCGGTGACTATCGGAGCTGTTAGCCTGTTCTGGAGATAGCGGTAAGGCACGTAGTCGTCGCAACCCGTTTCGCCAACGCCGAGCCCGAGAAGCCGGTGATTGCTCATCCCAAATGTTACTATATCTACTCTCTAGTCTGCATCAATATTGCAATGTCTCGGACGCTCACCGTCCTGCGAATCTCTTTGGGTAGAAGAGTAACGGTACCCAAGAATTCGTTGTATCTCGGGACTCGAAGGGGCCTTGCGACACATCGAGAAACTCCCGCCTCCTCACTCCTCTCCCAAACGCTCGATCGAGCGTCTAATCGTGCCGGCTCCGGCAGCACGTCCAGCAATGGCCAAGTCGGTGACACTGTCGGGCCATTCAACCTACCAATAAGGCCGAACTCTGCGACTCAGACGAAACAGAAGCCGTGGGCAGAGCTTAGTACGAGTGGCAAGGTGGCGAGGGGGACGGCCAGGACGACCAACCTCACCGTCATCTTGTTGGGAGGTGCCCTGACTTGCGTCTTGGCGTATGCATTGGCTACTGAGCTGTTCGCAAAGAACTCTCCGACTCGTCTGTACGATGACGCGTGCCAGAAGGTCTTGAACTCGCCTCGGGTACGTCATGTTGCGCCTTCGCGGTGTCAGTTGACTATTCTCAAATCTCGCCCTCTTATGTTAGGTGGCCCAACATCTCAAAGGGCCGCTGCGTTTTCATACCAATGCGCCGTCTTACAACGCGCCCCGACATCGGGCCCGGCACGTATCGTCGCAGCTGGCTGTGGATCAATCGGGCAATGAACATCTCCTCCTTCACTTCTTCGTAGAGTCTACACATCCAGATGAATCATATATGGGGGAGTCATCTTTCTCGTTATCCGACTTATCTCTCCCGTCCGCATATGAATGGTCTAAGGGCCATGCCAGCCGCGCATTCGATGCATCCAAAAGCGCATTCGCCTATCTCGTTGGCAGCAACACGCCTCCGCGGGAGATTAACACAAGACCCCCTGGCTCCTCCCCAACGTCCACGGGAGTGCGACACACAGACATTGGGAAGTCGTCGACCGAAGGGTCCTCGGCTTGGAGTTTCGCGGGGCTTTTTGGTGGCATCCGGACCACGAATGTGTCAACCAAGAAGGCAGCATGGGAGCCAGCCGCTCAGTTTACAGAAGGGGAGGTCCACGCAGACTTAGTGAAGGATGAGAGTGGGGACTTCAAGTATCGATATCTACTAGTCGACCTTCCTCGTATGTTGCTGCGCTCGACAAGGCTAGGTTATGGCATGTGGGTCGAGTCGCTGACCTTCATGCTATTCCCCGTGCTTAGATTCCCGATCACAAAAGGCAACGCGAGTGTATGTCCACAAGGGGCTGAATTTCCGAGAAGGAGAAGGCGTCTTCATCTGGGGTTGACAACCCGCCCGACCTGCCCCGACGTTGGAGAAGTTGTATTTGCCTCATCTGATGATCTATTTATCAGACATACTCCGGAGAAATTGCATCACGAATATTCTCACCCAGCCGGTTGCCCAAGGTCCTCGGATGCTGACACGGCGTTTATTCCCGATCACATCTACCTCCGGGCGATTGGAAAACTCTACCACATATTGTTGAAACAGTTGATCGACGTCTTGCCGATTTGAATTTCCGGCTCGCATCATCACCTTATTCTCCTTGACCGCCGAAGTCACCATGATGCGAGTCGCAGAACGAGGTGTGAGATGTGGTGATGGAACCGTTCAACGCTCGGCAATTGCCGGAATGCGGTATCATCTAGTCCCATCCCGCCCCCGGCGTACCATCCGACAGTTCTTTTCTCTATCCGATATTCGTCGTGCGTTAGGCTGGCCTTACGATAACCGCCGAGTCTGGAATACCGCCCTGCGATGAAGCATGATGGGAGGCCTGACGGGTGACAGCGAAGATCATCACATGCCGTGTTTGGCCTTTGGACCTCCATCTCCGTGATAATCCCAAAACCGCGGCTCTGTCGGCTTCTCTGCTACTACTAATTCCCCTATTCCTTGTTCTGATCCCGCCCACTTCAACTCCCGACGTCTATTGACTGTTCCATATGCTTCTTGTGTCGCTTGTCGGGATAATTCCCCAATCTACACTCGTTAGCGATCCCTAGCCCTCCCCGACGTGCGGTGCTTCTCTTCTCTGCTGCTAACGAACGTCAACGGGACAATGAACTGAGAACGATGTGTCAGCATTTCATCTACGCCGATAGTTCGAACTTCTCGGCAACTAATATGCCCACGAGGAAAATAATCTTCTGTCTGCTTCTCTGATGGTACTATGCCAGGTGCGGATCAGTTTATCGTGCTCTTTACTTCTGTCACTGGTAGGCAGGTGACGTTGAACTGTGACTGCTGGGACATTGCATGCCAAGCCAGCCTTCGGGATTGTGTCAAAACGCCAAGACATCACTCGACTGCTAGTCAGGCTTGCCTAAGAGAGCATGAATATAAAATGAGCCAGCGTGTTAGGGGGGTGAAGCTTCAAGGCATTGACAACTGTCTATCATCCTCTCCCCTTCCGCTTTCCTCCTCTCATTTGTTGCTCGGAACATCAAGGATGTCTCTTGTTGCTTTCGCCACCCTCGCTTTGTCGCTCTTCGGCTCTTCTCAGGCTGCTTTCGACAATACGTGAGGATTGTTGTGTTGTCTACCCTGGCAACGAACAACTGACCATTGATCCGCCTCTGCTAGTTGCAATGACAACCTTGTTCAATACTGGGGTCAGAACTCCTACGGAGCTGCTAACCCCAGCAACACCGCGAGCTACCAAAAGACACTATCTTTCTACTGTGGTGACTCCACTACGAATGGTAAATCAATCGAACCATACCCTCGTCCTTCAACGCAATAGCTTAACCTTTCCTTTCCTTTCGATAGCATTCCCCATTGCCTTTTTGAACGTCTTTTTTGGCACTGGCGGCGAACCTGAGATCGACTTGGCAAATATCTGCAGCTCAAGCAGCGATCCCGTCTTCCCTGGTAAGTTGCGGTGATATCTCTTACTTCGAACTATCCAAGCCCTCTGATACCCATTCCACTCCTCAGGCACTCAACTCGCCAACTGCCAATTCCTGGCTTCGGACATTCAAACTTGTCAAGCAGCCGGCAAGATCGTCACAATCTCTCTGGGAGGCGCGACTGGTGGCGGAACGTTCTCCAGTGATGCTCAGGCTCAATCGTCAGTGCGATCAACCTCCCGCTCTGTTCGCTGATGTCCTGAAAGATGGTCTTTTCAGCTTTGCCGATCAGATCTGGAACTTGTTCCTGGGTGGAACCTCCTCCACGAGACCCTTCGGTGCTGCTGTCCTCGATGGGTGTGTCTCTGGGTTATCTTTAATTCCAGGGAGGAATCCGTACCTGAAAAAGTCTACATAGAGTCGATCTCGACATCGAGAGCGGAAGCCAGAGCTATGTACCGTTCGTCAACCAGCTACGCTCGCACTTCACCGGCGCCTCGAAGAAGTACTACATCACCGCCGCACCGCAATGTGTCTATCCTGTGAGATTAACAGGCCCAAATGTCACATCGGCTCGTATCGCTGACGTCTGCGGTCTTGGCATGCTAGGATGCCGCAATCGGTGCTACCTTGAACGTAGCCTCCTTCGATGCCATCTACGTCCAGGTAGAGTCACTCGGGGGTTTCGCTTAATATCCCGTGAATAACTAATGTAAATGGCGGTATCATAGTTCTACAACAACCCATGCGGCTTGACCCACTACAGTGATGGCTCCTATACATGGAACTTTGGCGTGTGGGACTACTGGGCACGTCACATCTCCCCCAACCCGTACGTCCACTTTATAAGCAATCGGTTGGTCGGCTGACTTGATGCGATTCTCCAACCATACAGGAACGTCAAGGTCTACATCGGTGCTCCTGCCAGCTCCAGCGCAGCGGGAAGTGGTTATGTACCGATCGCCACCCTTCAAACGATTGCACAGCAGACACAAAAGAACTTCCCCTCCTTCGGTGGAGTCATGTTCTGGGACGCGTCCCA